>JANHGB010044389.1:47890-62616 GCA_026283785.1 Coracopsis vasa
TAAATCTTATCCAGAATGTCTTGCTCATGTTGCCAGCTCACAGGCACGCTACTGTAGGAAATACATATTAAATTAACTTTTATCATTTAACTTTGGCTCCAGCTCAAGGATTTTTAGATTCTTAACAAGAGCCCTGTTTCCAATATTGATTTTTGGCAAGGAAAAATGCTAATTTATCAAAGGTCCTAAAATACAATGAATTTTCCAGTCCAGCTAAGAAATGTTACCTTCCTACCTACAGAGGAGAGATTTTTCATTAGTGGAGAAACCCCATTAGTTACAATTCAGGTTTACCTTTCATCACTAGTCCTGCTTCCACACCCATGAGCTGAAGCACACTCAATTCCCAACCAATACAGCAATAATTTTGTTGATCTTCACGTAGAAATGTATCCTTTTCAGGACAGCAGCTTCTCTATTGCAACCTCAAACACAGCAGGGTACCCCAGGGTCTTGGACCATGCTCCATGTAGGAAATGGTACTGACTTAAGCTCTGTACAGGAAAGATGCTGTTGAAGGTGCTTTTCCAAGACTGTCAATTTGGTCCCCAGCCTAAGAGCACAAAAGCATCCTTGAAGCACAGAGCGGATCAGGGGAATGCTGCTGGCATGATCTTCAACAGGCTTCTGCAACCATTGCACTGAGACAGAGAACCTGCCTGTGCATGCACCGAGGATTTCTGGCATGGGAACAGCCTCCTTAGCGGGGACCATCTGCTTCAGTGTTTCACAGAACTGCACTGAGCTGGCACAGAACTAAAACAGGCCATAAGAAAAGCTTTGTAGGGTATACAAGGGTATATAAACCTGCTAAGAGTCAACAGTTCCTAGGCTGATGGTTACCCACCACTTTGCAGTCATTCATATCTGTCCTGCTTCTCCCTGAGCTCGTTGCACTGGACACTACCTCCATGCTGAAAATCAGGTGAATTACAGCTCAGCACTTGCTGTCCTGGCACGTGTGCTCATGGGTATGAGCTAAAAAGATAAGAGTGGCAGTCACGGGCAGCTGTTTTGGGCAACAGCCCACTGTATAGCAACACCAAGCACGCAGCACAGGACAGGAGTCCTGGGAGGCTGTAAAGATCATCATTAACACTTGGAAAGCCAGTCTTAAAAATCAACAATATAATTTGAGAGAAACACCAAGGAAGAAGCAGTCTGGGGTGAAGGCAGAGGCTCAGGGTGCTCCCTGCTTGCCTGTATCACCTCAGGTTCCAGCTTCATTGGTAAGGTGTTAATCACTCTCAGGCTACATCACCAAGCAGAAGGCAAGAAGGATGCAGAGAGCACTAAGTTGATTCTGGATGACCCAAATGTTTCTGCAAGCCTTACGGTACTTTGCACTTTCCTCTCTATCCATGAGCTGCAGTCTGAGTTATTCGAGACACTGGTTTCCGGCGCTCAACAAGGAAGATGTAAAATCAACAGAATTTGATGAGCTGCCAGGGATTTGACTAGGCTGCAAAGACTTTGATATTTTACAGAAGCTCAGAATAAGAATCAGCTGCTGCTGTTGCCAAGTGTGTGTTACTGTTTTTATTAAAAAAATAATCTTTCAAGAACAAATAAACCCAAACAAAGACATCTCATCCTCCTGTACTTTTGTTCCAAGGTACAGGTTTGCTTCACTGGCTTATCCATCTGCCATATGCTTTCAAGTTTATTCTTTTAGCTATACCTACATTTTAGCCCCTTCCATTTCAGCAGAGGAACAGCTGCACAGATGCTCTATAAATAAACTACATAATTTACTGGAAGAGGTTTTTTGTTTATTTTTTTAAGCTACCACATATTCCCAGTTCTATCCTGGTCCGTGCTCTCTACAAAACTGAGCTGAGTTCAACTGCAGCTTGAGTTTGTCTATACAATGTGCTCACCCTTATAAACAATTGCAACTTTTCAGCCACTAATGACAAACTGCATGTACTGATTCTATGTTCATTGTAACTACTTTCTAACTTTGTTAGGTCCTAAATTGACTTCACTATCAGAAATGCATTTGAAAAACCTCCACAGAATGGGTATGTATCAGTGATCTATAGAAACCTCAACATATGGCTACTTTCTAATTCTCTGTGTATTTGTAGGCAAATTGGTGCATTTTCAGGTAGACAGGCCTCACCCTGTTACCATAAAGAAAATCTGGTTTGCCTGCTCAGAGGACAGACCGACCTTTCTGACTAAAATCACTAATCTCATTTGTGTGTGCAGGAAGTGCGACAAATGGCTGGAGTAGTTTATCACACATATGTAACCATCGAGTCATAAAGGGAGTAAGATACTAACCTTCATAAACAAACTAGCATCTATTTCTCAGCACAGCGGAATTATACATTTAATAAGATAAGGATATGAAACATATGCTGCTGATGAGATAAGGAGGTTGCAGAAACAGCACAGGCTTTGATATGTCTCATGTTATCCAAGTAAAAGTAAACGCCACTCAAAACTTTATTTTGGGAGATAGATTTATAAGAAATGTTGTTGGTGATATCTGCAGATACTGTGAAACTATGTGCCAAGTCACTGTTAACACTAGTTCTAGGGCTACAATTCAAATCTAGGTGCAGCTGAAGTTAACCAGAGGTTATGTGGTAACTTCAATCAGACCAGAATTTCATGGAGTTATTTCAAGCATGGTCTTTAAGCACTTAACATTCCATGGAAAGTCTGAAGTCAATGAAGTTGCTGGAATATTCAATGCTCAGGAGTTATTATTTAGACATTTGAATTTAGTTTTCTTTTTAACTCTAGCTTCAGTGTCTGTACCTTATATATGAGCAATCTGCCAAGGTTTTCAATAGTAGCCTGGCTGTACAGACAGGCCTTGCCTGCCTTCTCTCTGCAGCCCAGCTGGGTGAGCTGGACTTTCTACTAAGATCTTTCATACAAGATTACTCCTATAGGGTTTAAGTCTTCTTTTTGCAAATGCACTTTTCCTTTAAATGCGCATTTTCTACAAATGCTTCTGAAGCAAACATCTCTGCAAGGAGGGCTGAAGCGAGTGGATGGTGAAGTGTGCAGATGCAAAACGGGTTAATTAAAAAGGAACAGGCACAGAATAGTTTGTGGTATTTAAACAGCTGCTTATGAAACCCAGTACAAGAACTTCACCAAGTAACGATATATATCATCACTCCACAAGTGACAGTCTTCCACACCACAAGCCCTGCACAGATATCAAGAGGAGCACTCAGTGCAAGAACGGTGTCTCCATCATGCCTCCTGCTAGCTCTATTTTCTATCAAGTTTTCACCATGTCTGGCAAACAACCTATTTGATGTAAACAGGGGTAGAGCCAAAATACTGACTTAGTGTTTCATATACAGCTGCTTTCAAGAGAAAAAGAAAAGTGTTACAAGATATTATGGACAACCCCTGGTTTGGGGCCACTTGTTTTGAACTGGTGGGTTTGAACACCTCTCTGCCACCTGGGAGAATCAACTTCCAATGCAGGTTTGGGCCAGTGAGGTCTGGCAGTACTGGAAGCGATAGTGTCTGCCTTATGCTAAATCAATTTAGAGCGGCATCACAGTCTTAAGGGAAATGGTCAGCCTCAACAGCTGGTACATAGTGAGGCAGAAGGCAGGTTCATAGGCAAAATGACAACCCATAAGGAAAAGCAGCCCCAGCTCACACTCCTCATGATCTCAAAATGCTGCCTTGGCACGCAGAAAGCTCTTACCTCCCTTGAGAAGTTATGGGTTGGCTGAAGAAAAGAACCTTGTCCCCACACATGCACAGAGAAGGAGCTAGAAATTTTCTCCAAATCATTTCTCTGAGAGACAAAAGTAAATTTCTTAACAGCCAGCAATGGAGGAAAACAGCCCTATGATTTATTGACCTTCAGACTGCAAAAGAATTCTTTGGCCTTTTTCCATTAAGATTTTGCAACCTATGTTATAGCTAGTGGGAAATTGTTTAATTCCCAAATCATGCCCTCAGCCATAAAATCTGTGAAGATGATTCATTATTATTTATGTGGTGCCACAGGCATGCATGGCATTTTACAGACAAACAGAAGATACAGCATCTGCCTTTAGAAACTTAGGTGAATCCAACTGTTCATGTGTATGGGAGGCAGCGTTCAACTGGTCCTAGAACAAACATTCCTCATCACTCAATGAATTAAGCAATGATACTCACCTGGGATGCTGAAAAGATTTAGCCAGGAGGATACTTAGGAGACGTGTCATTACCGTCTAAAAATTTGTGACATTATTTCATTAAAAGCGTAAGACTTTTCAAGTCATATGTTATTCTGTAATGGCTTTATGATTCAAATGTAGTCTTGTATTATGGATTTCTGACAGCATGTGTGATAGCCTGCAACAGTGGCACTATGACATAAGACCATAAATTCTGCACTGCCAAGTAATTTTCCTCTGTGCACACAGCACTGGGTAGGAGCTCGCAGGTTCCATCACACAACTCTGAATATATGACAAATATTGAAAGAAAAATCATTCATGTGATTATCACCAAAAGTGTACCAGGTCTCCATCCAACTTTCTGCAGTATATAAAATCCAGCCTTGTTCTGCTCTATGAAAAGTGAGCAGTTACAGCTCTAGGTAAGAAACAGATTTGGAACCATCCATCTAGAAGGCCAAATGTTATCACATCAGAGGTGGTGAAATGGCAACTGTCAGTAGGAGCAGGCAGGAATTGTAGCTGGACTGAGACATTCTCGTTCAGACTTGTGTATGAGGTTAGCATACGCCTTCATCTACAGTCTTTCCACTAGCAAGGAGGGAACACATGACTTAATGCCTGAACAACCAGGGTATGATAACGGATATCTACACACCATACATTTGTTATGAGAGTCAGATATAACGTGATTCCAGGAATTTCCATGTTGATATTACCAAGCCACTCACACCCTCTCCTATTTCCTTATTAACATACAAAATAAGGTCTACGTGCCTGCCTTTGGGATAGCTGAGCAGCAAAGGTACCCAAAATACACAAAATTATACCACCTCTATGTGAACAAATGTCATTATTGCACATACAAATAAGGTACATGTGAACAGAAATGGGCAATTAAACATCACAGTTATATTGCATACTCATGCAGACACGTCCTGGCCCAGTAACACCAGCCCTAGAACACTGGTACCTATGGCACTCCTGTAAAGAAAACACCAGCAACACCCTTCTCTGAAAACAAGGGAGCTTGTTTTCTAAGTCACAGCTTGTAAATAAGAGAATATTGACCTTTTTTTTCCACACTGGTGGGGGTCACAGTTCTCAATGCAGTAAATTTTATCCTTGTATTTAAAGCACAAATGAAAACCTGTATGGAGGGAAGCATCTCCCTCCAATGTTGAAAACTCTCCCCACTCTTAATTCTAAGGAGGTGACATGTAGCTAAACTCCACTATAAAACAACAAAAACCCCTCTCTAGAAGTATAAAACCAAACCAAAGAAGCCCCCAGACTCTCTTCATGTGCTCTTGCAGGTCAGGGCTGTCCCCTGCCAGATGCCTGACGGTCCTGTGCTCTAACCCTAGTTTTTATGTTCCACGTTTCTTTCATGTCAGTGGATATGCAACAGGTAGTGTAAACCTCTGCAATCAACATCAACAGAAGTGAAAGAATTAGCTGTAAAATGACTTACGGAGTAGCCTCTTCCTGAAAGCGACTGAGCAGAACTCTGTGGGAGGAAACAATATGCCACAGTAAGTAATGCAAGAGATTCTGTGTAATGTAAGATAAGAATCATTTTGCGATTCCCTCCCCCAGCCCAGTATTCCTTAGAGGAAAACTTTATAACCAGAACACCTCAAATGATCTTCTGACATTCTGCGTGCTGCCACAGGAGTAACAGCAAAAGCATTTCCAGGTGAGGGCTCTGGGGCTGTATCACACAAGGGTTTCAGAAGCTACAGCAGGGCTTTGACAGCACCTCCCAACTAAGGTGAAAACTCTCAGCGTGGGATATGTCTTCACAGCAGCCGAGTACATGTTCTGAACAGTCCTCCTTCAGCTTCCAAGGAACAGCACGCATGTGTAAGGATGCTCTCCTGAATCAGGGCTGCGCATTTTGCCTCATCAACTCCAACTTTCAATCATGTAACCATATATCCCACTTTCATTCCCCTGTATGAATTCATGAGCCTCCAGCCTTCATCACTGCAGTATTACCATATGACAACTCTATCTGGAACAACAATAGCAGCAAAGCTCTGATTTATCATCTCTCAGAGCTTTAATAAGCATTCTGTCCCTTTTGAATAAGTTAAATTACATTGTTTACTCCTGCTCTTCATTTCAGCTCCTCCTGCTCCTTTCTCTACCACATCCTTACCTCTTTCACACGCTGCCAAATCATTTGGTTCTTTTCCTTTTCATTACACCATCTCCAGTCACTTGGATCCCTTTCCCCTCTCTCAGACCCAAGCCTGTTGAGCGGCTGTTTTCTGCTGCCAATGGCTTTCTCAAAGCAGCTAAATGAATTCCACCTCTATCTCCAGCTGCTACTATTTGCTTTGTTTTCAGAAAATAAAAAGAAGCCAGGAACAGTGGTGGCACATGACACCACATGACCCAACAAGTACTCTGCAGGCCAATTTCCAAGTGTGATTTATAATCACGATGCCCTTGCTATGTGATTTTACTAAACAAGATTCAGGGAGCCTTAGCAGTCCTGTTTCCAAGACTGATGCTCTAGAGGGTACCAAAGCCTGAACAAAACCAAGGAATTGTTGCAGCTTGGTCTTGACAATTATTTGTCTTTTTGTCGCAGCGCCAGAAGTTATCGTGTTACTAAATCAGCACAACAGAACAAAATGCTCAAAGATTGAGGCAAACTGATTGCAGGCTACTGCAAATACTTGTAATTTTCCACTGGTAAGATAACAGCTCCTTTGTACTACCAGTTTGCAAAGCTTTTGATCAGAAGATACCTAGATAAATGCTGAAACCTTTCCAGACTCCTGCTCCCAATGGAAGATGTGATTGTCTTGTTGGTCTGCCCGTGCATGCCCTGTGCCACTGTCTTGCAACTGCCCTGGGCATCAGAGAGGCGATTTGCCAGCCAAGTGCCCAAGGAGGAAAGTTTCCAAAGCAAAGAGGAGACAACAGCAAAGCTCTACAATTAAGTGACTGTAACCATAAACCCTGTCAGCAGCTGGCACAGGAACCAGGGTGCAGCAGAAGGAAAGCTGGGGCACAGCTCCGCATGGGCCTTACACACAGGTCTGCAGCCAGCGTGTGGCTAGGTGCCAGTCCCCATCCCTGGCATGCAGCACCCACACCTCTGTCCTGCTGTAGCTCAGGAGACCTCTTTTCTGCAGGGAAAAAACTGCTTCCACAGGGAGTGTGAGATAGCAATAACAGACTGGTGACAGCATTTAACTTCCCACCTTTTCCATATTGTATATTGATTTGGCCTCTGCCTTCAAACACTACAAAAAAGTAGAGTTATTTATAAGCCTCTTTAATGTAAACTGCACAGAAATAAAGCCACAGACTGGTGAAATGAAGGGCAGTGGCATTTATCTGGTTTTGAGAAACTAAGACAAATCTATGCCTCCCTCTAAATACTTCTTAAAAAAATCCCAAACAACTCATGGAATTCAGCCTTGTACAGAAAAAAAGGTTAAAAACAATATCCTGCTATCTACACAAGTATGTTGAACAGCTGAACACAATCATCTGTTCTGACACTTTGGATAGCTTGATCAAGCAGTTCACCTAAAGTACACAGAGAAATGAGGAGAAAGCAAATTACCTGCTTGGAGAGGCAGGAAAGGAGAAAGGGTGGCAGTTCTCTTCCCCCATCAACTCAGATTTAACAAAGATTGACAACGTCTAACAAATTGGAAATAATAATCAAAACCAGAAACAAGAGGTTTCATTAGAAGCGTCTCTCCAGGGAAACAGCCTCTCAGAGCATTCTCACTGTAACAGTTATTTTCAGTCTTTGAGTCTTGTGCACGCCCCAAATATTTTCCTGGGATGGAGCAGAGCCTTGGATAACACACTCAAACACGCTAACAACAGACCTGCTTTTCATAGATAACTTTCAGGCATCCCAAGCTGTCCAAGAACCCCAGGAATCTCCAGACCACTGGTTTAAGACTACTAAATAGAAAACAATAAAAGCAGTTGCTGAATAAAATGTTACATCAGAAATAATTAAAACTGAATGTCAATTTACTCTGGCATTTCTCACATCTAAGAAATTCTTCCTCCCTTTACATTTTAACATTAGATTTCCTGGAAATCAGGGGGGAAAAGAGGACTTCCCCCCCTTTCCCCCGAATTTTTATTGCATGGATGAAGTTAGTAACTGGCGAATACTTGGATATAACTCATAAAATCCTTTCCAACAATTAGGTTTATGTGCAGTCATGTCCCCCACTCTCCAGAGCTGTTTGCATGCATTTTTCTGCACATCTAGCAAATTGCTATTGCTTTCTTGGTTAGCTGGGAACACTGCGGGCTCTTTAGGAGGATCCACACCAACTGCCACATGGAGAAACTTTGAAAGCCCCAGCTAATATGAGCTATGAGTGCCAGAGCAGAACAGTTTGCGTGCAACTGTGATGGATGTTCCTAAAGAAAAATATCTTTGGGGGTTGATATAAACATAGCTCAATCCATATGTCTCTATATCAAGATCAAATAATGAGAAAAGTAATCAATTGTGGCTGCAAATACAAGAAATCTGAGTGGAAGTTTAACTTGGCATCTACCCAAAGTTGAAGAAACCTCCTTTGACTATGAATGAGTGCTTGTCTGGCAAGAGCAGTTGCTGGGGCAGATCTTCAGCTGGAATGACTTACAGAGGCTCTTACCTATGGGATAGGAGCACTTACGTGGAGGGCTGTTGTAAAATTCTTCTCAAAATAGTCAATTTGTTACTCTGGCCAATTTTTAACTTGTCTGAATGTACCTCAGGCTGCAGGGCATGATGGTCACTGTGGTACCCAGCAAGCCACACACATGTTAGTGCTGCACGGACCAGCATAGCATCTGCCTAGCAGCTTTAGTTCACCCAAGAGCAAAACCCAAACTAGCTCTTACTGTGTCAATCCAGGCACCAAGCAGGCTCAGTTCTGGCTCTCCAAAGAAGAAAGCAGCCAGACACACCATTCAAAGACTGAGGGTCCTGACCTCACCTAGCCAACTCTACAGCCAGATGCAGAACAGCTGCCACATCAGGCGTTCCCAAAACCTTCACATCTACAAACCCCAACATTGCAGAAGTGAGATAAGGGAGAGCCACATGTCCATGAACCCACGCGCTGCCTGCTCAGAGGCGGCAGGGACAGTGGGCAGGGGCTGAAGTTGCTGCAGCAGACATCCATGCCAAGGTTACAGACACTGATCCCACTGGCTGCAGCTGCCACTTGAAGTGATACTCAGCAGACCCCTGGGGAGGGCACAGACCCTCCTGTCTGGCTTAAGCACCGGCTTTTGTGCCTCCCATGCCTCTTTCAGCACTGGGTTTCTAAGGGGGACTGTTACTAGTTAGGGGCAAAATGAGTGTGGTCTGTGCATTTAATGATGCGTAAGTGGAACTACAGTGCTAGATGGCATTTGTGCATAAAGATAAATGGCTCATAATACTTTGCAGATGATGTGCTCTTTTACAACTAAAGATTTTTCGTTCCTTTTAAGCCCAAGGTTAAAAACAAAACCAGACAGCACAGATAAGACATTTCAGTTATGTCACAGAGTGAATTATTTCTACCCCGGGATAGCTCCCATGCTAATTACACTGGATGTAAAAAATACACCTTTCTGGCAGCAAAGACAAAATCTCACTGTTGAAAGACTCTACTATCCCCCGCCCCGATGTCCTTGAGAGTTTGAGTTACACTGCAATCTGCAGTAGTATTTAAAAGATTTCTTCCTTTATCCCTGATAAACACTGTTAATTACAATTTAGGAAACAAAATCATAAAAGTTTTCCAAAGATCTAGTCTATTAAATTGTCAGGAAAATTTATTTCCCTTATACAAATATGAGCATGGCTTTCCATGGCTCTCATGATGCAAAAGAAATCAAGACACCCTCTGTTCAGTTTCTTAAACTAGAGAGACAGTAGGAAGGGCTTTAAAATCCAGTAATAATCAAAGTAATAGCCAAATCCCCACTCTCAATGGGTCCGTCAGGTTTCAACTTGGATCCCCTGTATCCCTGATATATGAACTGTAACAGGATTAGATGAAAGGAGGTGACACAGCATGACAACAGAATTAGCTCTTGTTTTTAGTATACACTCCCTTCCTCGTTAGCTAAAAGACCCAAATTCTCATATTCCAGACATGTCAAGAGTTCATTCCAGCTTTTCTGAAATGTGCCACTTCTGCTGGCTCAAAGCAAAAGTGCATCAAGTGACTCCAAATCAGCTTCTGACACAGCCAGTTTCGGCAAGCAGTTCTTCCTATGTGGGCACAGGACCGCCCCCAGAAGAGCCTCCCAGCACTGCTGTCAACACCACCCCCATGGTAATGTGGAAACTGAGGCAGAGAAAGACTGAGACATGCCCAGTGTCACCTGAGGAGACCCCAGCAGAGGAGGGAACTGAGGCAGACTTCCCAGCTCCTACTTAGTGCCAAATTACAGGCCTAAACTACCATATGGCCTGATTTGGTTGATGAGCACACGGCAGAGTTCAGCAATAATACAGAGAGAACTAATTTGCAGTTATGTTTTATAGCATTTGTTCACAGATGAAAACTCACCTCAGCTGTACCTGTCTCCCACTATTTCTCAGTTATTCCAATCCTACACTCAGATAGGACCGAGGCACAAGGAAGCATGCATATTTACCCATCCACTAGGTCATTTATACAGCATCCAACAACAGAACACCAGGTCATCTTTAAATACTGAAGAAATCTGGTATTCCCTTTCCAAGCAAGTCCCTTATACAACTCAAGTGTCTTGGAATGAGAAGAGTAAGCAGGAAGGAGGGCAAAAACGGCCAAGGGCAGAAGATATTCCAGACCTTAACACCGAGTCTCTTAACACAATTAATTTCCACAGTCACACGCCTGTCTGTTAATACAATGAGTTCAATTGACTTGGCAAAGGTCACGGAGTGCATCTGATGTTCAGTTAGATTAGAAGCCAGGACCTGACAAGATAATCACAATACATGATTAATGATTTTGGATGTCATGCAAAACTTTAATATGTTCCTTCTTTAATTCACTTATTATTTGGATAAACAAAGGAGGTTATGCTTGGAAATACTGCAAAACCAGTTCAGTAAGACAGCAGACTACACAAGGTCTAAACATCTGTAACTGGCTTGATAAGCTACATAACAGCTTCCAACCAAGACACTTTGATTCCTACAGCTGATGGCCACAGACAGTGGAAGAAAAGATGGAATGAGTGAACTGCATCCAGCAACCCAGGAACAATACAAAAAGACCTCACATTTCCAAAAGATATGGAACATGCATAAGTGCTGCTCCTGTTCAAACCATCACCCCTCAGACAACTTCACAAAACCTTCTACAGACTTCCTTTCTTCCTAGCTATGCTTCACTAACTGAAGTTTCATGCAAGTCTTAACTTCTGCTGCAGCAGCTTTCATGCAACCTTTTGCTATTTTGAGGGCCACAAACATAAGAGTAGATAGCATGCTGGAGGAACATGAATTTTTTGCCTCCAGAACAATGTGACTTGAAAGGTTCCAGAATCCTTGCATATATAGTCAAAGCAGTTTCCCAAGACTCATGGTTTGAGGAGGGGGTCTTAAAACTGTCCTCTTGCTGCGTTTATTTCCCTAAGCCATGCAATGCTCTTCAAACTGCAGATGAGATTCTAGTGTGTTATACATGGCGAATAGATACAGCATGTCCCACAAAGAGTTTGTAGCCCACATGTTGCTCTCTCCCAGGCTTTCCAAAAATCTCCTTCAACACACTCGGTAACATCCCTGACTATTACACTGGCCTGAGACATGCCAAGCTCTGCTGTCCCACCACCACCCTGCCCAAAGCCAAGACCAACCATCTCACATGTGCCAAAGTTTGCAAAGTAGATAAATATGGACCTTGTGGTACATATGTGGTCCAATTCTCACTTCAGAGGCTCATTTGATCATGGCAAGTTACTTCAGCCTGAGGCACACACAACAGACCTGCAGCTTTGTATCCTGCTGCTGCTTTAATCCTTTTGCCCCAGGGGGGGAAGCATAATACAGAAAGTAGGAGGGAAGGGAGAGATAGTGCCTGTGATGGCACACAAAGAAAAACAGATCACTGTGAACTGTTTGAATTAGAAATCACAGAAGTTATTTTGCATTCATCTACCAGAGAGAGAATTTTATATCTAGTCTATACAATATGCTAAACACTTATCAAAGAACATTTAGAGAGAGGAAAATCTCCGTGTTTCCTGAAAGACTGCTTTTCATTTATTATGGTTAAAGAAAAAACAAACAAACATAGGAGGATAGAGGATGATGGAAAATTAGAGAAGATAGCCTGGGGGATGGGGGAGGAGTAGAAAAAGCTCTGAACAACTTAGTAGCAGCGCTCGCTGCTTTTATGCGCAGTTGAAGCCAATCCCTTGAAAAGGAGAGTTTTGACTCTTAAGTGGCCAGCACCTCTTGCAACATATTTCCTAATCAGTGAGTATTTATGGTCGATATTTTATATTTCCAATTTCCCCCTAAGGGCTCGTGAGAAAGCAGCACACCTGCCAACCTTTTCAGCTGGGCCAATAATTGCCAATTTGCTCTTTGCCTTAGTATATCACTCAATTTAGCCCTGGCTGTGCCCTGCATACATCCTCATTCATCTCTGTGCCCCCATGACAATTAGAGTGTTAGCTTCAGCTAACTAGGGCAACTATTCTACTAGGGTTGGAAGACAATTATTAGTCTATTTTCCCATCTTGTGGCAACAAAATTGAGAATCCATGACAATTACATTCAGCAATTCTGCACTCTGCCGCCTGCTCCCCCTCCATGCCTCCACCTTCCGAATATTTCAAATTATCACAGCTCTACTACCACATTCAAATCTTCCATGTTCACAGGGAGTGAGGCTTCTATTTAAATGATAATGAGGGACGATCCATTCAATTTAGTGAGGGAGAAAATCCATTAAAAAGCAGGCAGTTCTTAAGCTGATGGGTCAAGAAAAAGATAAAACCCTTTTTTTCAAGCCATTATACAAGGCTCTGTGTGGATTTTTGGACTGTTCAGGACATCAGAAAAGATTAGGTCAATTATGGAACAAGGGGAAAAACCAAAACAAAATGCCCAAGCCTTCCACTTTTACTTGGGTCAACACAACAAAATAGCAATATGGCTTATCTGGCTCTTAATTCTCTGGCAACTTCCAATTACCTCACTATGAAAGACAGCAGAGGAAAATCCCATTTTGGAAAAAGGCTGTTGACTCTATGTTGGTTGTAGAAGACCTGAGAGTACATGTGTAAGAGGGATGTCAGCTTTGTAGTAGATTTTAAGGGAATTTTACATTGACACTGGGAACATAAAGGACCGTCAAATTCCCACCCTCTCTCCCCACACCACACTGTCTGCTGTGCAGACCTCGGCTAAAACTCCTTTAGTTTTCTGCTCTGAAGTTGCATCATCCCAAAGAGGAGACCTGCCTCAACAAATCAAACCTCTGCAGCCAGAGATGATTTCACTAGATCATAATAAGCATTTTTTTCCCCAATGACCCATAATAAATGGCACTCAGTGTAATGTCTATGAACACATACTATACAAGACAAACAACTGCTGTCTTACTATGATGTTGTAGCACTCTCTCCCCACAGAAGTTTCGTTGTGGCAAAGAAGCAGCAAAACGCTCTGGGTTTTGTTGTGGACAGACCGATGTCTCTGTGTGTGCTTGTGCAAGACATAATCAATCATTTGCTTCAGTTTTCTTTAGAGTGCAATTATTTCATGACAGACCAGGCCACCTCTTGACTTCATGGTCCATTAGAGACTAATGACATGCATTAATGTAAATAAAGAGCAACTTGCTGGCATCCCATTGAACAAGTCACCTCAAGAAACAAATCACACAGAGGAGCTAAGCTATTCATAATAGTGCCTTCTAAATGGAGATCAACAATGAAGCCAAAGGGAGGACTCCAGTGCTCCTGAGGTGGCAACACTGAACACTACAGCAAACACACACATTTCCCACCACACCTGCTGTGTGCTGCCATACAGCAGCCAAACCTGCCACCTCCCGCCTCATTTACTCCATTGTTCACCCAAGCTAATGGGGAAAGAGATGGGAGGCAAAAGCAGCATGAAAAACAGTCCTGAAGGCCAAATGCACCAAGAAACAGCAGGAGAGCTCCTCGGGGGAGAACGAGAAACAGCCCAGGTGCTTCTGCCACAGAGCATCAGCCTGCAAGGGCAAGGGCAACCCCACCGCAGCCATGCGCTACAGCCTCGATTTGTAACTGCTACCACAAGGAAAAACCATCCCTGCCTTCCCTTTATGCTCTTACTGTGGCTTTTTAATCCTCAGTACCACATGTACAGGGTTGCCTCACTTCAGCTGCACACAGCGTGCTGCGAAGTATCCTCAGAGCCATGCAGAGACTGGGCATGACTGGACAGAAACCCTGCAGGAATCAACACTCAGTAGCAGGTCCTCGTCTTCTCACCCTTCCCTGCTCCCTCTATGAAAAGGAGAAGCCTGCTGCCTTATTCCTGTGCACACAAATGGGGAAAACCATCTGACTGCACCCGCAGGACTTTCGAAGACT
>JANHGB010044391.1:0-12527 GCA_026283785.1 Coracopsis vasa
ATGACATATTCAAAGACAGTGTCTTCATGTTAAGAAAGAGCAAAAAAATGTGGCCCTTCAAGGTTGGGTTTCTGTATTTATTTATTTACTTTCTATTTTAATTTAGCTGAACTAACGTTCATAAAACTTTCATAGAGAATAAATCTTCAATCATCAGAGTCACCTTAATTCTGGGAATCTAAAAATTAGTTATTAAGACTAAGGTAGCCTTCTACTTTGCTTTTGTAGGCACTGAGAAATTCATGGCCTCCAGAAATCACACTTACTATCGAGTGCATAGCTCCTTGGAGTTCAGTACTCATACTGAATTACGCACATTGATGAGTCATACATCCCTGGGAATATTTAATCTGAACTTAATTTCATTATGCTTTGATCTGCCCTTTGTGTTTCAGTTTCATTTGCGCTACATAATTTTGTACTCAGAACATGTATGTTCTGTTGTATGACTATTGTGTGACACAACAGCTTTGGGAAGTGGACAAGAAACAGTCCAACGTTTACAGACTCACAATTTAGTTAGAGGATCTTGGAATTTTTCCCTAAACCCATTGACTGCATCCTTCTACCCTAAATGCTATGAATCAGTTGCTAATGACGCTGTAAAGTATTGCACAAACTGCTGAGTGACTCTATTCAGGCAGCTCTTACTATCAAGAATACTTTTTGGTTTAGAGATTTAGGACAGGTACTTGCACACTCAGAAAAAGATGCATCTATGCATTCTGTAACATGCAGTTTATGTGCATGGGATTACGACAATGGATGTAAAATTATCATAATATTCTTTCTTTTTAATTAACATTTCAAATTTCACAACACAATTTTAAAGGAAATATTCCTGTGTTGTGCAGAAGGCCATGTGTGTAGCATACAGTCAGTTCCCTGCCTATCTCAGAATCAATAAACTGGTTTAAACACAAGCTGACTCATGCCTTTAGTCCCCTCAACTGTTATGTTGTCATAGATTCAAACAGGAGTGATCACTAGAAGGAATAATGACAGCAGCATCATCCCTGCAGACTTGGGGAAGGAAGCTGAGACATGGGTTTCAGACTAGCCAGTTCTATGTCCTTGGTGACAGCTGTTGGCACCCTGGTAAACCTGCTATGCTTTGCAGAGTTCTCAGAGAGTAAAGTGAAGCTAGTGATGAAGGTGAACGTGAGTTTGTACTTGCTATTGTGAGAGGAAGGGAAAAAGACACCATACTAGTTTCAAAAAGAGTTTTTCTGCCTGTTAGATACCACATATAACTAGCCATTTTATTACTGCTGCAAGAACATATCTCTGGGAGAGCAAGCGAGGTAGGAGAACTGAAGTCTCCTTTTAATGAATTGCAATCCTGGTTAGAAATTGATTAGGTGATGATGGCAACCTCTTACGCCTCTTCTTATTTTTCTGACCAAACCCCCTGATTGCTGAACACCTTACTTCTGCAGGCCAGCACCTGTGTCACAAAAAGCACTGTTAAATAGGGTCAATCCAATTTCTAACAAAGCTAGCGGCAAGCTTCCAGCTGACTTCAGTCAGCAATTGCAGCTTCAGAAACTATGTCACTTGTGCTATGCATAACATGGAAAGAGCAAAGGCTGAGTTTTGCATCCTAATACTGAGTACGTGGGGTTGACTGATGGAAAAATTTTCTTTACCTCTAAGTATGTTATCTAGCTACCTGCCTGTTTATATATTTTTTTTCTGGAGCAGAGTTAGTGGGGTTCTTCATGGTACAAGGTTGAACAAATAATGGAATATTTTGTTTGCATGTTATTTTTGGGATAAAGCGAACATTTTATCTTTGTCAAAGAAATTAGATTTATTTTAAACCTTTAGAAAAGTGTGTCTTATTTTGGGTAATTTCTCACAAAGCAACCATTAGAGGGTTAAAAACCTTATTTATAGGATTTGAGGTATATTTTCATAGCTTAATCAATTAATCAAGGTGTAGAATCAGATCCCACATTTGATCAGTACCTCCTGCAAACTATGTTTGTTAACACTACCTGAGTGTGGTTCTTGCTATATTATTAAGTTATACAACAATAAAAGAAGACAAAGTTCTGCTGCAAGCTACAGTATAATCTTGGCAACTGAAGATGAAATAAATTGAAGATATGAAATATTTTTTTCAGTGAATGATTAAGAAGAATATAAAAAAATCAAGCATATGTGTGACTAAGCAAAAGGCAGCTCCTGAGAACTTGTTATGTAAATGGCCAAAGATGAGAAATCCAGGAGAAAATACCATCCAAACCAGCTCTTTTGATCATTGCCAGTGGTTCCTGTGGCTGATTTCTGTCATACAGATTAATTCAAGATGAATCAGAGAAGTTCCTAAACTCTTCTTGTAAGGGAGATTTGGAGGTCCACACAATTTACTGATGAAGTACATTTGTGATATGGCCGCTGGCTTCCTAAAGAAGGAAGAGGAGGGATAGATCATTCTTCTGGAGACCTAGGGGAGTTAAATTTGAAATCTTTTTGGTGTTATTTTAGAGCAGATATTTTATTTATTTCCTTATGTGGGAGGGATGGATGTGTAAGGACTAACCAGGCAGAATCATAGTCCCACACAGCTACCCAAATAAAAATAGCATTTTACCAGAAATGTGAAGCAAAGTATGCATTGTGGGTTCTGACCTGAAGTTTATGTCTTTTGTTACAGTTGTATATTGGCTCACTCTTGTGTATGCTAAATATTTTCAGTGGAGCTACTACATTCAGGCATTCAAAGTGCTCACAGCTCATATCCAGCTTCACAGTAATTCGGTTAGGTGGACTGGTGACTAGATTAGATATTAGGAAAAAAATTCTTCTCTGTGATGATGGTGGGATACTGGCACAGGTTGCCCAGAGAAGCTGTGGCTGCCCCATCCCTGGCAGCGTTCAAGGTCAAGTTGGACGGGGCTTTGAGTAACTTGGCCTAGTGGAAGGTGTCCCTGACCATGGCAGGGGAATTGGAACTGGATGAACTTTAAGTTCCCTTTCAACCCAAACCATTCACTGATTGCATTGAGACTAAATTGTCTCAAACCTCATTTTTTTTTCATCACTTTGTTTCAAATTGGATGTGTCTTTTACAAGACAACCCGAGTGACTTGGCCAAAGTGATCTTGATTAAGTACTAATCAAAGGGACCTGCTAACATTTGCCTTTACATTGTCACTAGTAAAGCTGTTTTTGAAGGATGGTGGTGGTATTAAAAGTGGAGCAAAGCAGAGTAGTTTGATGTTCTCAGGGCTTTATGTAGTAAACCATTTCTGTTCACATATGTGTGTGCATCTAAACAGATCTGCATGAGAGAATTCACAAAGGCTAATTTTGGCCTGAAGAACTGGGTATCCCTGAGCTACCCAATAGTGGGGGAAAAGAGAGAAAGACAGGCTCCTTCAGGGAGCGATTAAGGAGAGCTCCTTCTAGAAGAATGTATTTCTCTTCTCTGACCCAACAGAACCAAGTGCTGTAGGCTAGCATTAGCCTTTGTTGATACCACCCTTAGAGTGTTTGCTATTAGCCTAAGAGCTAGGGCAACTGGACCTGTCACAGGATGGACTTTTACTTGGAAAGTGTAAGTCATAACTCATTAAGCCTTTGGTCATATGAAAATTTACATGCACCATTAAAGGCAATGAGATCACTCACAGTGAAAAGACATCATTATCAGGGCCCTGCCTGCCATCATTTTTAGTCACAGTTTGGAAAAACATTTATATACACTTAGCTGGAGGCACAGTGGATAGCAGAGCTAGTTTGAACAGCTATTTATAAAATGACGATTTGTCAATAACAAAAATATGTTCTAGGAAAATAACTTTGTCAACACATCTTGCTTTGGGAAAGGTTTCTCAGGTCCAAGAGAGAATTTCTGTCCAGCTATAGGCATGCTGGAGAACAGCCAATAGCCCAGGGCTAAGGCACTCACCTGGGACAGGGGAGACCCAGGTTGTTTCTGTGCTGCCTGATTCAGCCCAGGTGTTTGAATTTTTCTTCCTGTGTTTCAACTAAGTGATCTGATGCCTTGGTTAAACCTAAAGTGGGATGTTTCCCTCTGGAAACTCAAAAAGTCTTCAATTACTTCAAAAGGAAAAGAAAGCAGATTTAATTATAAAGCAGCTCAGTTAGGAATGCATTTAGATTTTCATTTTCCATTAAAGCATGAAGGCTTTTATTGCTACAAGCTTGAGAAGAATGTTTTTGGAAAAACACCCTGCATAACAGTACATTTTCAGGTCTTAGCTAGTAAAAACCTGTGTCCCATTTTCTCATTGCTTTTTGTATTCTCTCTGGCATCTATTGTTTGGTAATTGTTCATTAATTTTGAACACCGCTTATCCATGCCTTTCCATATTAGTAAACTAATAAAAGCATTAATAATTATTAATATATAAATTCAAACTGCTTTCAATTGGTTTTACAGTCAAGAACCACATATTTACTGAGAGCTATCACACTACATCAAATATTCATGCCATATTATGACAAGACAAACATCAGAGGTACCAGTCCTAACAGGAAGTAGCTAGCTTAAAGAATTCCTATTTCATAAGATGAGAAAATAGCTTCCCAGTACATTCTTGTAAGTGATGCTGTTGTCTCAAAAAGGGCAACTTGCAGTCAGTAACACTGGTGGATCTGCAGTGTTTTTAATGGAGAAAGTAGTTAATCTGCCTTAAAAATAAATCACAGATGGATAAAATGCTTAGTAAGCAGAAGTTTCATCTGCAAAGTTTTTTTGTATTTTTCCAATTTAACAGAAAAAAAGGAAATAGTACGGACAGCCGATTTGTAGCATTCTTCCTGTTATTTATGAACTGCAGCAGCAATGTATTTTTTTTTGTTTTAATTCTAGGAATGTTTTTTATTCTTTCAAGTACCTAATTGTGGATAAAAATAGACAGTGTGGATCATAGGTTTGGTTGGAATATCTGCTAGCTTGTTTTTGTTTAGCTTGGCAATTAAATGTAATATTTCACATGCAGTGTTCAGCTTCCTGCAAGAACAATAAGAGCATTGTATAGCAGTATCTCTAACTCCACTGTGTAGTAAAGGAGTAACATAAGACCATTGTTATCATAAGCAAGACAATAACAGTACTTGCCATAGAAAGTGTAACTATTGTCCAAAAAGTTAGAGGAAAACCAGAATATTCTTAGTGAAGGACTTTATTTGTATTTATTCATTTATTTATCTTTAATGGCCACATCTTCTAATTAGCCAACAAAAAGCAGATACACTCTAGAATTGAAATTGAAAGTTTACAAAATTTTTAGTCATACGACCCTCAACAAAACAACTTTCTTTCAAAAAAAAAAAAAACAAACAAAAAAACCCTGATTATTTTTGTCCTCACTTATCATGCTTTGATGAGTGTAATAAAAAAAGGCTGACTGACAAGGTACAGATGGTATCCATTGACCGCAATTCAGGTTTTCTTCTTCTTGGAACACTCAGAGTAATAGCTGTGCCCCTTCTTGCTTGCAGACTTTCCAGCTCCACTAAAGTGATTCCCATCCATGAGTTTCACTACAACATCAGTCACAGGGGAGTGTTTCCTGTGCTACACCCTGCACCTCACTTACTCATTCATTTTTGCTGATATCTTTGAGTGTTCTCCAGACAGATGTGAAGTTTAGTCTTGAATCCTCTCAGTAAAGTGAGTCTCCAGTTCTTAGATTTGTAGGTAAATGAGGGCATTTTTCAGCCTAATTTCTGAGAGACGGAATAAAGACCCATTGACACACAAACAAAATGAAGTTGGGAATGCTCCAGGGAACAGCCATGGAAAAGATCTTCAGTCAACTGTCCGGAAGGATGGTAGGTGTGGACTTCAATAGGCCTGAAGTCCACCTTGGCTCTATTTTGGCTCTAGCACTTGCTAGAGAATAAAAAAGGAAGGAAGAAGAAAGAATAATGAATGATGATTTTAAAATAAGTTCAAGATGATAATCTTAAGCACAAAAGTCTCTCTGTTATCTCTCTGCAGTCAAACACTTTCTCAACAGCAAGCCCCATATTGCTAACAGTCCACACTGAAATATAGACCCCCAAAGGCCAGATGCCAGCTGAAATAGTCAGATACGAATCCTCAGCAAGCCTACATACTTCAGTTAAGACACTCCATTTTTACTCTGATTAACTATGTTCTGCTTCTATAAAAGTAAGCAGCTAAGGATCTGTTGTAGCATAAGGTTACAAATGCTGTGTTCACATGCAATCCTGAATAGATCGTTAAGGGCAAGTGGCTGAAGCTGGATGTATATACACAGGTTTAAGGCTCTGGGCATAAACTGTTCTTTATGCTTGCATTTGGCACATAGACTAATCCTGCAGTCATCTTGCTGAACATTAAAGCAATGCGTTGTAAAGCTAAACTGATCAATCAGCCTGCAAGTACATCCTGAGAAATGGCTGTATTGCAAAGGACAACCCTGCTGTATTCTGTCCTGCAAATAGAAGTGTCTTTTAAGACAAAAAGGACAAATTTGTTGGTATGTGTAAATCAGCAGAGTTCTGCAATGTTAACAGAACTGCACCAGTTTCCATCAGCAGAGAATCTGATATTTTTAATAGAAAATAGTGTCTGTTTATTTATAGTTTCATCTGTTAAAATTCACTACTTGCAAATCCTTAGGCTATATTTATTGAACATAAATTATTGCCATAACAGTGCTACTTTACTAACCATGTACCTAGCTCACAAAAAAGCCTTTAAGGTTATTTTCCATTGCTGCACTTTTTGTTGTTCTGTTTACTGTTATTTTAACCTTAAATTAGTTTATCAATAATTCAAAATTAGCTTTGGAAGCTGACAGATTGGTATGAGGATTGCTGTAAGACTATTATTTACTCTCTGATTTTGAAAACTTAGTTAAGCAAAAAATTATACCTATGTAAGCTCTGTTTTATTGCATTTCAATGGAATGAATGTTAAAAATTGGAATTGCAGTTGATTTTAATAGCAATAGCTGTCTTTAAAAGACAAGAAAAGAGAACATGCGTACTTTCATTGCTTAGAAATACCCTTGTTAAATCTTAACACATTGTTTTCCATATTTGGAAAAAAATTTACAGAATATGATAATGAGCTTAATTTTATCATAAAGCTTGAGAAGAGCAGACACTACTCTGTGAAAGGATGGCACTTGTAGAGCCATTTTCTGTATACTATTGATGTCAGATATTGCAAAGACTGCATTCTGAGCATGATTATCAAATCAACAGTACATCACAACAGAAGATCTGTGGTGAAACAGTAAATACAATTCACCTTGATTAATAATTTTATTTTTAAATTTATTAGCAGAAATAAAAGGTATAATCTGTAAAATTGGGTTAAATTAGTTAACTGCTATAGGAGAACTTTTTTTCTTGCTTTTGCTTTGTTCTTTGTAGTTTCACTGTTTCTAGTACATTCGTTATTGAGTGCACGAGAACAATGAAAGGTTAAAATAAAATTTTAATTTTGCTTTTTGGAATAACATTTGAAACATGTAAAAAATGCTTCATTTGCTTTTCAAATCTATCTCCTTTTCATTCTGTTTTTCTGGTTATATGTCTGTGTGTATTTGTCTGATAGAAATGTATCATAGATACAAATTTATCAGTTCTACTATAATACCTTTCTCTTAGAGCCCTCAACCCGTTCTTCAAGTGAGTAATTAGAAGCAGCAAAGCTGATTTTATGCACATTCCTACATGCAACTTCTTTTTTTGTGAAATCATATTATGCTGTACCCTATAGAAGTTTGTGTCTGCAAAAATGTCACACACACACATTTCTAAATTGCTGTATGTCTTTTGCAGTTTGCAAGTTGTCACATTATAGACAAATGCCACAAAATCCTACACCACATCTTTGAAGTTTTAGTTTTATTTAGATTAAGCAGTGAGAATAATTCTAGTAGGAAAATATCCTATTCTGAATGCATGTCCACTAATCTTTTTTATTTAAAATTACACCTTCTATAATAAAATGGCTAGATTAATACACTAAATTACTGTTGTGATAACTCTTGGCATTATTTTTAATAACAATTAGAAATTACCTTTCAAAGAACTCCCTACAGTCTTCCCAGTGAGTACAATTCTGAACACAACACTATCAGACCAGACTGGAGATTTCATGTTACTTTCTGCGTTTCAAGCCTTAATATTAAACACTTTTCCTTGTCTAGTATTAGTTTCATATGTTAATATAATTTTTTATTAACATAATACAAATATCACTTGCAGTACTACATCCTTCATTGCTAGCGGCTTTCATATCAAATGTCACTGCAAATTTTATTTTCTCTAATAGATTACGACTTGTACATTGTATTAGTGAAAGTGAACATTATTACAGGATGACACTAAAATTAAAGAACATACTGTACAACAGCACATAACACTCTGCTAAATTACCTTCTGATCCACTCTCTATTCTATCCCATCCCACCCCACCTAATGCTATCAGAAGTTCTGCTAGATATTTTATTGCTTCTTTGGAGAAAACTTCACCTTTCAAGAACCTTACTATATCCATTGTCAAAATATCACATTATACAATTCACTGGAAGTGAACTTATTGCAAAATACCCATTAGGTTCCCAGGAGATGCCTTACATTAATTGTTTAGTGAAAGCACCCTTAGGCTATCACTAGGGAAGAACATTAAATGCATAAAAAGAGAAGCTGACAGAGATCCCTGTAGAACAAGATAACATCTACTGGCTTAAAACTTCTCCGTGAAGAATCCTGCTAGTCGCTGCTCAAAATGGTCATTTTAGGGTTATTTTTCCTCCTGCTCCTGCAAGAACAGATACAATTAATCTGAAAAGAAAACCAATGCTGCATCAGTAGACAGTCTTTAAAAAGTGACTATGAAAAGCCAAGCTGGGGTGGTAAACAAGGTAAAAAAAAAGAATAAAAAAAGGGCACTGTTTGGGACCTGAGGTGTCTGTATGGCTTGATGGCGTGCAGAGGTAATGACAGGGAGAAAAAAAAGTTGGAAAGCAGAGAAAGTGCAGAACTAATGCTACAGATGAAACAGAAATTAAGAAAAATGAAAGATGGTCAGGAGAGATAAGAAAGAAAATGAAGACAGACAGGAAAAACAGGATGCTCAAACAAACCATGCACTCAGACAGGTTGTAACTAGAATGTCAGCTAGCTGTTCATGGCTGAGCAGTCCACTTCAGAAAGGAAGGGTAATAATTTTAGCAGCTAGGCACATTCATATTTCTGCTACATTCTATCATGTCCTCTTAATATTGCTCTTTTCTTTAATATTGAGAGCTGACAGATCTCGTCTTGTTTATGCATCTAATATCATTTCATCTATCTTACTATTCCTTATTTAAAACACCTCTGAAATGAACCTATATTATATCCTGCATTTTTTCCCAATTTTGCGAAAAACATTTTTGGGTTTGGTACTGCTTCCAAAGTACCACAAGAGGGGGCACTAGTTAAACAAGACGCAACAACTTAACTTTTCTCAGGATTTTTTCTTTTGTCACTCATAAATAAATAATAAAAAAAAAATTCTCTTTCCCAGCTTCATCAGAATATGATGCTATTATGTTGAGAATAGTTATTCCTATTGGGATAATTAATGGAAGAGTAGCTACCATGAAGATGTACTGTAAAAGGGGCATAGAAGACTGAGTATCCTCAAAAGTAATTAGCAAAATAAAATTAAGTTTTTGTTCACATTCCCCTTAAGAAAAACATTTACCTATGAGGAAAAATCAAATCTTCTTTATTTTCGGCTAAGTCTTCAGATCTGTTTATAACCACTGTTTAGAAACACAAGGGTCCTGGATATTGAAATGTGCTTTTATTTTCAACTGTCAGAGCCTCACAGCTTGTGCAGTGATTTGTCTTTGTAAAAAGTGTACACAAATGATATTACTCTGAGTTTTATTTTTATTTGGCACTCATTTTGTGCAGGTGCAAATGCCTGCAAGGCTGTAGAAATGAAACATATGTACATTGAAGATTTATACTAGCTGCCTATCTTAGGGGCTTGTATGTCTTTACTAAACATGTAAGCACCTCAGTCTGTTCAAGATTTTTAATTCAAACAACCCAGGGAGGTAGAAAGCACCACTATGTCTAGCTTTATACTTGGGGAGCTAAGGCAACCGTGGTCTGGAAACACAAAGACTTCATTTCCCACCAAAACAACTGGAGTCCAGGCAATCCCCTATATGGGAGTAGCTGAACTTAGATATTTTGCCCCAAATCACTGGAGAGGTGAAGAAAGTGAAATAAGGGATACCCAGTGCTAAACTGAAAGATTAAATTCTTTCTGTGTAAGCAAAATACCGAACCCTAAATGGTCTCTATTCTCATTTGTGTTAGCTTTATCAAAGTGAAGCTATCCATGCTAGAGTTCATGGCAGAGTACAGGGCTCTCACATTCCCAAATAGCTGATGTGCATGTAGTGGTGCTGTTACCAACACGCAATGTGAGGAGACTCACAACTTACTTTTCCATCTCTTTCAAGATTTTATGGCTTTTTCTGCACTAAAGTTGCCGAATCTGGCTAAATACAGCACTTCAGACTTAATTAGGTTACTGCAAACTCCCTGGTGCATGTTCCCACCAGCTCACCCACATTAAAGATCTGGGTAAACGAGGACAACGACTCAGGAAAAAGGCCTCTGTTTTCAGATATTGCCATGGGCTTTGTCCCCATCCTGCCCCAGTATAAGAATTATTATGCACCACTAACCAGTTTCTAGCTTGGTTTACTGTGGAAAAACAACAGACTATCAAATGGGAAACCATTTCTCATGGTGCATCCCATCTCCAGTCATGCTGAGCAACATTGCTGAGCCCATTTCAGTGTTTATACTAGGGAGTCTCATATGTTTCTCATGGTGGGATTAAAATAGGTTTGTTTAACTCAGCACAGTTTGTCCAGTTACAAAAATGGCAAATACCTCTCATGAAGAGGCACTAAGCTGATGAAAAAGAAAGGAAGACCAGTGGTTTAATTTTTAACTTAGAGTTTGAGCAGTGAAGAGTCATCTCCCTGCTCTATCACAGACCATCTTTGTGATCTCAGTTAGACATCTTCAGAATAGCTTAAGGGATTGTTTCACCAGCATCTTGAGTTGATTTAACTCTTCATTGCACCTGAAAGGGTTAGGAGCTGTTTCCTCTCTCACTCACCTTGAGCCACATTTTATGCACATCTCATGGCTTGACCATGCCAACTCAAGCTTCTCGAATGGCTAAAAAATAACCTGGCCAAAAAGAAACCAGTTCTTATTAGGTTAGTGAGCTGAACCATCTTGCTGTGCAACTGGGTGAGCAGCATCAAAAGCTGATGGGAGGAAAGGATTACAATGATGGAACTGGGGATGAGCACAGGGAAAAGCAAGTGAAGGAGAAGCAGGAAGGTGGCCATGCATCTTTGACAGCAACAAGCTGTGAGCTTTGTCTCAGCTGCCTGTAAAATGTATCTGTGTTAGACAATCAGAGCACATAATGGATGGGGAATGGGATAAACCCTGAGAACGGGAATCAACCCTCTGACCACGGACTATCATCCTTAGCTGGACAGAATGTGAAGAGGAGGGTAGCTTTTATCCACAGTGTGCTGGTGCAGGGGTTTCATGGGCTAGATGCTCTGGCTAATCAGTCAGCCATCCATAACCCTGCTGCAGTGAGGGACACTCTTACAAGTCTCATTTAGAAAAGGACATGATATTTCTCTCTAGAAGCCCTGGGCTAAGACTATTTACTTGGAATATGGGGTACAGCACCTCTCTCTATGAAGTCATAGAGTATCTCTATTCCTGCCTTCTCTAATCAGTCTACATATCGACATTTCCAGAGTGAGTTGATCTGATGAATCATTTGTTAAGTTCAAATAACCAGGACAGGCTACAGAACATATACCACGACAAGCTACATTTTGCAGTGGACATACTTTTACAGTGCTAGCAGCTGAGGAAACAAGGGAGCACCATGCTCAACATGCTATCAGATTCATGGTCGATGGAGGATCCACAAGAAGACCTTTGGAAGAGTTACACATGCATCAGGCTTGGTGTGAACACAATTCTTTTGACCAGGAGTGGATAAGGGCATGCAAAGAAAACTTTGACATGAGTTAGAAATAAAATGTTACACATGACATTTGTGTAAATAAATGGTGCGAAATGTAATCTAGAGGCTTAGTACTCTGTCTTGTGGGTGATCCTCTCCCTTTTGCAAGATTGCCCTAATCAGCAGACATTCTCAAAGGGGAACTGTTCCTGTATCTATCTGAAGTTTACCACTGAACACTTGAGAATGAAAATGTCCTCAAGCCATAAGGAGCCCAGGAGCCTGAGTCCTAGAAAGGTGACAGAAATGAGGTGATGGACACGTGTCCCAGGGGTGTGTCCCTGGAATGTGACCACAACAAAATTTATAATTATGGGATAATTGTTCTGAAGAGTAGATATATTGCTATGTATATAATTGCTGTGTATTATATTTAGAGAGAACTATCCTTACTCTGTTAGACACTTATTCTAACTTAGGTATG
>JANHGB010044392.1:0-23111 GCA_026283785.1 Coracopsis vasa
CAGTTTAATTTCCTCCTGCAGAACTACATGAAGTCCCATGGTCAAGTAGTAGCAACATGTGTCTCTGTTTCTAAACCTGTGCAAATAAACTTCAGTACTAATCTTGAAACAACCCCTGCTCCATTAGTTACAGTGACTACAGATTCCTCATGTTCGTTTTGGAATATTCAAGACAGCAAACAAGATAAACTACTAAAGATCATGGGAAGAACTAACTTGATGTGCAATTCGGCCCCAGATGATTAAAACTTGTGATTTCTCAGTCTGCCTATCATCTCCTTAATCCTATTTATTCATATATTTAAGAATTTAATTCTCCTTCAACTCTCTTATATTTATATTGTCTACTTTATTTACTTACTTCTCTCCCTTCAGTCATACTACATCTACCTAAAAATCCCTGACTATAAAAATATGATTAGCATGCTATAAGATAGATGCCCAGAACATCAAGGAAAAAAAATTCACATATATAGCAAACCAAACAAATCCCTATTGCTATTTTGTGGTTACGCATACATAAGTTTTAAAGATAATCCTCATTATTAGCTGTGTGTTGTGATCCCTATACAGAGCTGTGGGCAAAGCTTCTCGTAGAAAGACAAATGCTAAAATACAGGAACTACGCAAACACTAAGGAATACAATTCTTTAGGTTTTGTATCATTAATAAACAAGGTATTTTTATAAATAAAAATAAAAAACTTAAAGATTTAAAGCATGTAGTCATTTAAGATTAAAACTAGCTGAGGGAAGTAAGCACATATATTCTAAATTATAATTTATTTTGTTAGACTATTTTTAAAAGATATATTGTCTATATAGAGCATCTTCTACACGTCAGTGTTTCAACAACTTATATATGAATTTATTTATGTCAGAAATAATAATGCACCATAACAGTTGTATTGTAAATGTTAGCCGAATACTTTCTGAAAGCTGGGTGTAGCAAGCTTGCCATCTACCGATCAAAAGATCTTTGCAAGATTTTTTTGTATGCCATATTTAGTTTGAAACTCTCTTTATATGATATATGAGTACTTGTGTATTTAAATAAATCTGTTTCCAGTGCTTCTTCAAGTCAATATAAAGTCTCAAAAATACTGTGCTAGTGGATGAAAGATAAGTTCCTGAGGTACTTATACCAACTGAGGACTGAGAGGCATGATTTTATTCAGTATTTGTGGAACACATTTGGCCTCTCTTGTAACAATATGTTCTTAGTTCATAGATGTTCTGATGCAGCTAAAACATTATTTTATGAATAATATGGCAAAATCAGACAAATATCTCACTTTTCCCAACTCCTTCCATTTCACAAAGAGATCTTCACTGGTCCCCTGCCATCTGCCAGTTTTGCCTGAAGTCAAATCTCAGGAAATTGCAGAAAATCTGGTATGTATGGTATATTTAGTGCTGTACACCCTCATGTTTCATTCAGATGGTTTTAGACACCAAAGTTGAAATCCACAGTTATGTCATATGTACAACAAAGAAAAGTATTTACCCTCTTTTAAGAGAGTCCTTATAGGTTAGGGCTATTGTCAGTACTATTACTATGTAATTATTCACTTTACCACTATTCATTAATTTAATTCAATGTAGAATTATAGCAATATGTATTACAAAGCATGAAAATAGATGACCTGCGACTACGAGCAAAATAGTGATGTAGACCTATATGTAGCATATAATGCCTTCAGAATGGGTGAGTACATAAACCTACGGAAATGGATAGATCAGAGAAAGATTGAGAGGACAGTATATGCTCTTCCTAAACACACAAGAAAGCTTGTCGTTCCACCTACACTATCTAGACTCAGTGGCAGGTTATTTTTCCACACAGTTGCCATGTAGATCACATGGATGGACTTTTTTTAATATCTTCCTTACTCCTCTGCTGGATAGTAGTCTCCTGAAGTTCAGTGTTTCAAGTTTGATTCTTATTTCACTTGTACCAATTTAAATCTAGAATGGTTTCACTTCAGTTAAGGGATTTAAAATTACCTCTGTTAACTCCAAATTGAATGAATGTGTTTTGATGCAGAACCTCCCCTAAAAAGGACTAGGATTTTTAAATTGCATGGGTCTATATCCTAAAGGCAAAATGTCCCAGAGCCAGTATGATTTGTAGAGACTAAGATATTTCAGGAGATTGTCCTGCAGAAATGAATGAGCTTTGTGGAATAAATTTCCTAGCTGGCATTCAAAATCTCTACCACAACCACTGTACATGGCTTTGTACATCAAGCAGGTTAAAAATCTGTCCCTGGGAAGGGGTAGGAGGAAATCTGCAAGATCCTGGATATTTTGCTTGTTTGTTCTTTAGGGCTACATTACTGTGATCTGAAAGTACTCTGCCTTTCTGGGACCAGATAGGTCAATCTCTGTTCTGGGAAGGCTTTGAGTGTGTTGAGTCATATCCATCCTGCATATTAGCAACAAAACATCTCAGTGTGAAAGCTATCCCAGAATGCTTTGCACTTGAACTCTGTACAAACACCATGGCTCCCCTTCATCCAAACCTTGGCTTCATCCAAACTCCAGCAAATGCCAGAAAAAAGGTATGCATGACATAGCTCCTTAAGCTCTGTGTTGCTTTCCCCAGGGTCTACTTGGCCTCAATGTGCTGCTGCCACCCCTGGTGAAGCCTGAATCCTAAAAAGCTGTCTCCAAAGCATCCCCAAAGGATACACAGGACAAGTGGGTTGCAAGTGAAGTTGATAGGGTGTGATGAGATAGTAGCACTATTATGTACACTATCCCCTATTTCATGCCTCACTTTCCTTTTTGAAGGAATTATTTAGTTCATTACAAAAGAGACCCTAGAATGAATTCAGTATATTAACTATGGATGACTGGAGTTGATGACCTCTGTGTAAAATGAGAATAAACTAGTAGACAGTCCTTAAATCTAGGATTATAACTACTTTTATGTGGCATTGAAGTTAAAAGGAAACTGATGAAGAGCATTCTTGTACTGTTTTTTCTCTGTCTAACCAAAGTGAAGTGAAGGATTTACACACTAGACAGAACTTTCCTAAACTGAAGGGAAAATGAGCCTGAAAATATGGAACTATCAAAATAATAAGGCTGTACATATTGGGAGAAAAATAAATAAGCAAAGTTTATATTGAAAGTTTCTTTAAGATAAAGAAAGGTGAGGTTCTTTCAGTGTCAAAATAACTTCAAAATAAACAGAATTTGATATTCATGCATACTTAAGCACAGGTAGCACAATCAGAAAAATTGAGAAAATATTGCAGATAAGTTTGATCTTTGAAAAGAAGCTTATTAAAAGGGGTCAACTTCATTTTTGTAAGAAAATATTAGATCTCTGAAGTAGGACAGCTAAGGTGGAGAATAGCAAATTGATAATTAAGTAGTAGATTTTAGTTATTGCTGCAAAGTTTAAAGAGAAGATTAAGTAAATATAGGATTTGGTACTTTAACAAAATTGCTTTAAAGTAAACTTTTATATTGATTAGCATTATAAGTCCAAAGATGCCATTTCACAAATGCTTCAGAACATATTTAATTATACTACTTATGTAGAGATAGCTTCTTTAAGCCTTCTTTATGATACTACACTACATACAGATCTGAAAAAAATGAAAAAGCATTGCTTTCTCTGAAAGCTTAGGTCAAATTTCAAATATGAAAACAAAAAGCACAGCTTGCTGAATTAGTCTTTTGTCATAACTGATTTTGATGCATCATCTCCTGAATGTTACAAAAATTGTCCAGGATCAAGGTCCTTTGAATTTGGAGGCAGGAGGAGGAGCTCAGACAGCAACAACTCATTTTTCTGGCTTATTTTAAGTGGCATTGCACTGTAAATCTTAATGGAAGATGCATTAAAACATAAAAATATATCTTAAAATAGACTCATATTTGATTGCAAACAATTTTTTTTGCTTTCTGCTATAAATTTTATTTCTAAAACTTTCACAATTGACCTATTAAGAATAACCGTAGCTCAGCTGGAGTGGTTAGATTGAAAAACTTGATATTCTTACTGTTTCAAACAAGATTTTTGAAGCAATTAGCATTCTGCATGTTTTTATTTTTCCACATGTAATTTAAGTCTCAAGCAGCTGCTGCTATTATTCCTGTGACATACATCTTCCCTGCTGTTCAGTGAGAAAGATGAATATGTGATTCTCTTCTTGCCTGTACAGTCTTATTCCCAGTGCCAAGTCTAGAAATTTAGATCAGAACTACTCTGTTTCTCAAATGTAACATGTCCATTTATGCGGTATAGTGGACTAAATCCAGCACTATGCTTTCCTGGCTTTACCAATCTGTAATTCATACAGGAATTATACTGGGGAAAGACACAGAATAAACAAGGAATAAGTAAAAATCATTTTATTCTTCAAAAAAATAGCAGAAAGAAAGCATTTAATGAATCACTGCAAGAGGTAGTTAAAACTGAGGGGTCTTATGAAAGACATATTTTTAGGACTAGCTTAAGACCAGACTCTAAGTAAAACAAGAGTGAGTGACAGATGTTAACCCATTTCCAACATATTCTGCTGCTTATATTGATATTGCAATTGAAAATACCTCACATCATTCCTAGAGCATGAGGTATAGAGCATGAGTTTTTTACAGGTTCTTTATGTTTTGTCTACTACTTCTAATACAAAATATATACTGAATATATATACACTATATATATTTTTACCAATGCTATGCATCATAAAAGTACTTTTACATGAATTACTAAATTCTTTACAGCTGCAGATTGCTTACTGTAATTAATTAATGCGTTATGATGTGCAATTTACTGGCATATGCCTAAATAAACTGGGACTAAAAAGTGTTTACGAGGCATCAGATACTCTATAAATGTGATGCCAAAACCTGACCAAAGTTGGACCTGCATTGTTTAATTTTCTGTGATTCTAAATTTATATTTTTAAAAACCCTAGGAAAATTCAGCACAAATCATTGTCTTACTACAAAACTGAGACAAAATGGTTTTTCTAATTATCAGAAGGATTAAAGTTTTGAGGTTTTGTTACCACTGAATTATTTACCATGCAAAGGAAAAATGCTAAGGTAAACCTGTACACTTTCTGTTCAGTTCTCAGTGTGTTCAAATGTGCTTTTCATTCTTCTGTCAGACCAGTATGTTGTTTTATTTATACTAAAAAGCATGTACAATCTGTCTTCAAAATTGCATTTGATTTTATCTGTTAAGCTTGTAGTATAATACTAGAGCACAGCAATTCCTGACTTGTGTCTGCATGAACCACTGGGATTTGAAATTGATTACCCAATCTTTAACTGAGGCCACTGCATGTGGCCTGTCACACATCCCTTAGCAGTGTACTTGATGCCTTGTTGCTTAACTGTGAGAAGCATCAGTAAAAACATAGGTTATAACATTAGTTTTCCATTAAATGCCAATACACTTTCATCCTTACTATGAAGTTGTTATGTATTAGTAGCCAGATTTTCTTTGTTATCCAGTAGTGGATATGCAATTTGTTTAAAATTTACAAAAAGTTGGCTTTTTATGCCTTTTGAATGTGAAAGTAATAAATGTTTCACAATGCACAATAATGTTCTGCTAACTGAAGCTGAGAAGCTTTCTGACTAGCCTTAAGTAACTGTGCTAACTGGTTTAGTTTATATATTTATCTATACGTTTGTGTGCCCAAGAAAATTTGTATGCTGTTTTTGGTGCAAGAAACACCAAAACTCACCTGGAGAGAGCGCGAGTTTCTCTGGAGAGACATTTTACTTTTTCTTTATGAATGGAAGTGTAGGGAAAACAACGTGAATGTCAAAAGGTAGCCATATTCCTAAGAACTGAAATTCATTGAGCCTTAGTTTGTAGTGGATAGGGAAAGATCAATGGACCAACATCACAAGAAATCATTTATACTGCAAATGACTTCAGCAATTAACTCCTGAAGACAATCAATTCTGCCTTTGTTCCATCTTCTACAATCCCGTTGCAGAAACCTATTTCTCCTGCAGCTGAGTACCTGCTTCAGAGTATATGGTTCAAACAATATTTGTGCTCTTGATCAGTGAACAGAGAAATGAGAGGTTAAGGCTCCAGGAGATACAGAACTTTGCTGTTCTCCCATTACACTCTGGAAAAAATTCCAGTATAAAAGTAACCAATGCTATTTTGTTCACACTACTGTAAGTGATCCAAACCTCCCTCTCCCAGAAAGTGGCTCTGTGCATGTCTGCATGCACATGTTCTTAGAAGGAAATTTGAACTCATCATTTATTAAGCTCAAATTTTGGGGTTGGATGTATCACTCACCAGCACCAGGTTAAGTTTCTGGTAGATAGAGGCAAGATTAAATTGAAAGAATTTGGCATTTTCACATTTTCCCACAACTAGGTTTTCAGTTTCCCTGCAAATCTTACCAAAAACATTTTGGTTATATAACTAATATGTAGAAATCCAAGTGTGACCATATTTGCAGTCATCTCATTTCTGACCTAGTTTTTCAGTGCAATCTTCTTTTCTCAGCAATTATTTCCAGTTAGACATGATGCAGCTGTAGTATCTCATGGAAGAAGACCCACTACAGGGAAATACTTATGTAGTCATCAGGGAAAAAAGGGGGGCTGAAGTTCAACTTTGCTGAGATGCTTTCTGACTTCAGCACCATATGAGCTGAATTGTTTTAGCTTGATAAGGAAGACAATTTATGAGGACAATTTTTTTTCAGTGCTTCTTCTACTGCCTGTTCCAGTTTTGTTCAGAACCTAAAATGAACTCTGATTTGACTGATAAATTTCCATATTTTTTTATTTTTTTTTTCCCCAGGTCACATCTGTTTTGCCCGTGATGGTAACTGGTGAATGATCTTTCCTTGGACTTATCGCAGCCCATGAGGCTTTCACTGTAGTTTCTCTCCCCTGTCCAGCTGAGAGGGGGAGTGATAGAATGGCTTTGGTGGGCACTTGGCAACCACCCACCACACTTATCCTAGTAAAAAACATATTAAGGGTACTAACTGAAGCATAGTAGAGTTTGAGATTTTCTTCGAAGTTAATTAAGTTTTGGTGGTTTGCATTTTTCTTTTCTCTTTCTAAGTATAAACTGCTGTTTCTGTGTATGTTTGTGTTTAAAATTAACCTGTCAGCTGAAAGTCTTCAACTCTTTTTTGCTGGTCTTGTTACCTAGAAATCAAAGTGCACTGTTGAATGATACAGAGTCATAATTTATATAAAAATTCTTAATATTTTGAAAGCACTAAATGGACTATACTAATTTTATTTCTCTCAATTTGCTTTGGCTATTAATTTTTTATAACATTTAATTATAATTTAGTATGAAAGATAGGTTGACCTCTATGTAACAATTCTGTTCAATGAAAGCTGCATCAAAATGCAACAAGAATAAAAATGTGGTGTTGAGCAGTACATTTATGAAGAGAAATTGTTTCGATTGTCCTGTGTTGTGCTGAAATTTGCAGTACCTAAGATTCCTTTGGGAGCATTTTCCACTAGATAATTGAAGAAAATCTGTGAAAGCTTTAAAAACCATTTGAGTGCCTCACTGAAAAACTGTATATTGAGACTTGGTAAAATAATCATGATTTGGGATAATCTGACATTCTAGTGATATTTTAAGTGAATGATTTCATGAACATTATTTAAAGTATCTTGTCAATAATTTAAATGATGCCTTATAGCATCAGTTTAGAAAATATACGAGCCTTTAGCTGATTTTTTCTAGAATGTGATAGCTGTTATTCTCATGATGTTGCTGAGGCATATCCTTAATCAGTTTCCAGTCAATATTCTCGAACTGAAAATCGGTTCTGCGTTATTGTGAGACCAGATATACCAAGGTGGAAAAGAAATATATATGACATACATGTCTTTTCCTGAGATGACATACCATGATCATATCATGAGACAAGATTGAGAAAACACAGAATTTTGTTCATTAAACGTTTCTGTTGAGTTTCAAACAAAAATAAAACCAAAACAAACAAAAAAAGAAAAACCACAAGAAAACAAACAAACAAATTGACAAAAAAACAAAACAAAAACTTTTTTTTTTTAATTCTTTTTACTCACCCCTTGTTTGGCAAAACCTGAAGGTCAACCTTCTCAGCTTTTCTCCTTAATTAAATTATATACATGTATACCAAGCAGAAAGGTAGTTTAGAAGAATATGTAGACATATTTATTTAATGGGTAAGGATCAAGTCATTGTTGTAGAAATTGCTATGCGAATGAATTGTAATGTCAATATACATATGGGTGATGATAATACTTATATAATCCTTTGAGCAAAGTCAGAACTGGGACAGGTGAATAATAAAGGCTGATGCAGTTAATGGAGATCTGTGTACCATATCAAGCACCTGTTTCCATTCCATCCTCTCCACTCTGCTGAATTAGTTACATTTTTGTACCTTCTCTATTCAATGTACATGGTACAAGGTCTGGTTAAAAAGGGAAACTCTTGCTCCTGAGCAAGTAATCATGACAAATTAGTGAAATCCAATATTCTAAATTTATGTCCTGTGGCTCAGCAGCAGACTGGGGACAAGTACGTTAGGTATAAGCGATAAGGCTATTCTACACAGCACAAGAAGTTTTAGTTCCCTATAAAGAGTGTGTCCTACTCAAAGAGCAGTGATTAAGATTTGTTTGATAATTGTTCTAATTATTTTATCAGTTGCATAAGCCAGTTTAACTTGTTTTTTAAACTGGCAGCTTTCCTTCAGCAGCAAAGTTACTTCAAAGTTTTCTTTCTTATAGATTTTATTACTTCAATTTTCACTTTTTTAATATATTCTTTCCAGTGTACAGTTTTGTCATGATAGACAGTTGTGAAAAATGCTTACTACCATTTTCATTGCAAAGCTTTGAAGAAAATTGTTTCTTGGAAACTTCACAGCTCAGCCCTCTGTTTAGATGCTCAGAACATGACATATCTGGGTCATTAGAGGAAAGATGACAACTAAAAAGATGAGACTGTAATCCTGGCATTTTAAATCCATTGCAAAAATTCCCTGTTATTGGGTATTTGTTTTCAAATAAAAGATAAAAATGGTTTGCCAAAATTCCACAATCATGTATTTACAATCTTGTTAGACTGTAAGTTACATTCTTGTAAATTATCTCACAATTATTTTTTTTTTTATTACAATTCCTTCTATGGGATTCTCTAGGTAAAGAAGGATTTGATACTCAATCCATTTTGACAAAGTCATGCAGTAATATATTCAGTAGTGCACATCAGAAAACATAATACCTTGTTGCAGTACACAAACATCTTCTGGAGCTGTGTAAAAATGTATGCTGGTTAGATTGACTGCTTACTTAAACACAGATGCTTCTCAGATTTGTTTAAAGGAGACACCATTTTGGATTTTCTGAATGACATACTATTGATATGTTGTTATTCAGGCAGCTAAGTGAAGGTTGATATGTTACTTAGGAAATTAAAAACAGATTTCTGAAAGTTCCTGAAAAACAAGGTTATGTTATTTTGATCCTTGGGTGGCTCTGATTTTTCACTGTAGTATAAATATATACTGAGCATTTTTACCAGTCTTTCAAACATGGGATGATAGACAGACATTGACTTCCAGGGCAAGTCATCATAGAAAACATCAAGTTTTTGCCGCTATCAAGAAAATACTGATAAAAGTAGGTTTATTGGCAAACAAAACTTACCAATTTTCTAAAAGTGACATCGTAAGTAATGGGGATTTTTATGGAGTAGATGAATATATCTGACATTTCACAAAAAGACAATGTCTCTTCCCAGAAGGAGCTTGCTAAGCCACTGTCCATCATCTATCAACAGTCCTGGGCTAGTGGGCAGGTCCCAGGGATTGGAGGCTGGCCAGCGTGATGCCTTTATATAAAGCGAGCAGGAAGGAAGACCCTGGAAAGTTAAGCCACTAAGAATCAAATAAAACTCAAAGCATAGGAATTGCAACTGCTTTATATCAGAAATGCAATTAGTCTGCTAATTAGTATTGCTATAGATTAGAAATGCAGTACGTCTGACAATGACTAGTATCTTAGTTGAGGTAAGAGTCCTTCATTAGGCATATGTGAGAAATTTTTTTTCTTTCTAATTTACTGTGATTAGAAAATACTGTAAACTATAGTAGGAAGCTTTGTCATTAAAAAATGAATTTTGTGAAAATTTTTATTCTTATTTACTATTTCAAACTAACATTTTAATCATTACAAATATCTATCTGAATCTGACTATATCCTTAAATGATCTTCTGTGACACAGTTCTATGGTCTAGTCACATCTTGCATAAAAATAATTCCTTTTTTATCTGTTTAGAATTTACTAACATGCAACCTCAACATGTCACAACAACTATATTTGTATGAAACAAAAAGGACAGTATTTTGATATCCATCACTGGACTGCAATTGCAAACTATCCGTTCTCATGTTCAATTTGTTTTCTGCTGTTTTTTGTTTTTTTTTTTTTTTTTTTATTGTGAATATCTGCTTATTTTTACTCTTCTCTCAAACACTTAAGTAGATTTAAGGTCTTTGCCATTTCTATATTAAGAATGAAGATTTTACAAGAATTGTGAAGATTTTATTGGTAATAAATTATTTTTTTCCCCAGATCAAGTCTGTTTTTCCTGTGACAGTAACTGGTGAGTGATCTCTCCCTGTCCTTATCTCAAACCATGATCCTTTTATTATATTTTCTTTCCTTTTCCATGTGAGGAATTTGAGTGATAGAGTGGCTTTGGTGGGCACCTAGCATCCAGCCAAGGTCAACCCATCATACCAGTAACGAGTGCCTCAAGAGTCTGTATTGGTGTCAATACTGTATAATATATTCATTAATTACATAGTGTGTTTGAGTGCACTCTCAGCACGTTTGCAGATTACACCAAGCTGATGAGTGCAGTTGGTTCACTAGAGGGAACGTATGTCATCCAGATGGACCTTGAAAGGCTTGAGGAGGTGGGTTCATGTGAACCTCATTAAATTCAACAAAACAAGTGCAAGGTCCTGCACCTCAGTTGGTGCAATCCATAATATCAGCACACACTGATATTGAGAATGAATTCGTTGAGAACAGAGTTGAAGAGAAGAACTTGGGTGTACTGAAGAATGAAAAATTGAACACAAGTCACAAATGTCCACTTGCAGCCCAGCCACCCAGTCGTATCTTTGGCTGCATAAAATGTGGCCAGCAGGCTGATTCTCCCCCTCTACCCTGCTCTTGTGAGACCTCACCTGGGGCATTGCATCCAGCTCTGGGATCTCCAACATAAGAAAAACATGAAACTATTGAAATGGGACCAAAAGAGGGCCACAGAAATGTTCAGGAGACTGTAACATCCCTCCTCTGAGTAGTGGCTGAGAGCTGAGTTGTTCAGCCTGTAGATGAGAAGGCTCTGGCAAGACCGTGTTGTGGCCTCTCAATACTTAAAGGGGCTTAAGAAAGATGGAGAGAATCCATTTACAAAGGTCAGTTATGACAGAAAAAGGAGCAATGGTTTTAAACTGAAAGAGGATAAATCTAGACCGGGCATAAAAAAGGAATTTTTTTACAAGTGTGGTGGGACACTGGAACAGGTTGGCCTAAGCTGTGGTTGCCCCATTGTTGGCAGTGTTCAAAGTCAGGCTGGATGGGGTTTTGAGCACCTGATTTAGTGAATGATGTCCCTATCCATGGCAGGGGGTTGAACTAGATGATATTTGAAGATCCCTTCCAACCAAAACCATTCTAGGATTCTATGAAATCTGTCTCAGAGAATGACTGTATGTATGTTTTCTGAAAAGCAATAGTTGTGTTCTTAAGACAATCACAAAACAGTTCTTAAATACTTGCAAAAGCCTTTTTAAAATTTATTTATTCTGGAATATGAAAGGATGACTTGCACTGAACACCAGAAATGCCTAAGATGTAAAATATCTTGCTTTTGATAGCAATGTGCGTAGCTTTGTCCATGTCTGTGGAGCTTATTGATTCTTGCAGAGTTTATATCTAAGTAGCACTAGCAGGTACAGTAGCAAGTGTTCCCTCTAACAATCCTTTAAGCAGAATGTCTGCGGCTAAACTACAAGTGTGCTTATAATTTTTGTTGATGGATTTGAAATCAGATTACCCGTGATATTAACACAAGCAGTACAGTTCCAAATAAAGTCTATGACAGAAATTAGGGACAAATATAATAAGACCTTTTTCCAGAATGGAATTTTGATACAAATAAAAGCATATTCAAGCTTTACGGAATGAAGGTAAAAGGGCATATAAAAGTAAGCATGGTTTATTTTTTACTTTATTATTATACATATTTTGCATTTTTAAAAAGTGATGCTTTTATCTATGGTTTGCGGTCACCAATTAATATGAAGTCATTAATTTGTTATTCACAGAGTACTGTGATAATCAAAGGCTAATCATAGCGGAATTATGAACTGTAATTGTAGTTCGTGGTGAATAAAAAAGTATGGTTCATTATGGTCCACCTTTACAGAAAGAACTGAGCACTGTGCAAAATATCTATTTTAGTTTCAGATCTAATTACATTCAAAACTAAACCTGGGGATTTTTACATTCATATGACCAGTAAGCATAAATAAAAATTCAAATCTTGTGAAAATATGGCTTATTTTTAATTTTAAATTCTCAGTTAAGTATTTTTCTGAGTAGGAAGGAATATATTCCACAGGTTGGAAATTAAATTTGCTTTATATATCTCTCTATATATATAATAAATAAAGAGATGTAAACATTTGGAAGAATATGTAGTTAAAGAAATTTAGAAATAATCCTTAAAGTGAAAAATACTTGAATATTTACTTGTTTTGAGAAGTTAAAGTCTGCATTTATTTTTATTCCCTATAGCATCCAACCTTTTCAGTAACAAAACACTATCTTCTCTGAATCTCTCTGTGTCTTGTTACTCCTGTTAAGTCCTGTATCGTGACAGGACAAGTTTAGTAAATTAATGACCATATTTCAACAAGACTGTGAGTGAATGTAGCTCATTGTTAAGTATAAGGATATTAATTTTTAAGTAGGATCTTGTATGAGTGGATCAGGGCTGAAGGATTTTAGCATTTGAACTATGGATTGTTGGATAATAATCTTTTTAATCACTAATGTTCTGTGACTGAAAACACACATCAAAACATTTCGAAAGATTCACTTTCCATGGATTCAGACTCTTTTGTTGCCAATAATATAGCTTCATTTTCTTAACTGATTTTGTTGACTTCTTGCTTATTGGCTATTTTGATACTTAGGACTGTTTTGCCCCCAAATGTGGAACTGGAAAAGCAGAAAAACAGGATCATAACTGATAGCGTTGTGTAACATTGTAGTCCAAGTAACATTTTCCTATGCATATTTCCTGCTTTTAATTGTTTTCTAATTAGTAATTAAAATTCTCCCATTTATATGTCTTTTATACTCTTACTTTGTGCAATAGGAACAACAATAAAAATCCCCCTACTCTGTTCCTGCAGAACTTCACAATTCTCTTGCATGGAAACAATTACTGGTGAGACGAGGGATGTATCTGTTCAAATGTTAAGTAAATGATTGAAATACTAGTACTTCAAGTAACTACTCTCATATTCACTATAAATAATGTGTAGTATTACTTCTTTTGTTCAGCTTACCTTTCTCGTTTGTTTTAGAAGATCATCTTACAAGCTTTAAGGATGTCATGTGATTGCTTTCACTTCTTATAATCTTAAAATCCTTAAATTAAATTATACTGAGTTCCATTTCTTTTAATGATATGTCAAATATTTAAAATAAGAATGATCTCATTATGCCTTGCTTTTAATTTACATATCTTTTTGGGTTTATGTAGAAATCTTCTTCCTTATACTGTGTACATATGAGAAACAATAGCTAAGTGGTTTACTTGAAAAAGATGAAATTATATAATTGTTTTTTTCTTAATCATTCATTAACAAAATGGAAACATTTTAATGCTACTTTTAAGGAAAAAGAATCACCTTTTATTTTTGTCTCATTCTCCCACTCTTCACTTACCATTTATAAAAGGTTCACAGTATTAGGAGTAACAGAATATGCGTTCTGTATACTATGAGAGAAGACTAATCTGCTATTGTTATTGATGGTTTGATCTTTTAATAGAAAACTTCATGTTATGTTTTACAAATTTCTCCCATAATGAAGATCAGTTCTTTCTGAAATTATTTATTTATTTATTTACCCAAAGTTTATGGGTTGACTGTCTACAGGAGTTGAGGGGGTGTGTGAGTTCAGGAGAAGATAACATTTAGTTAGTACCCACTGTAAGAAGCAAAGATTTGGATACATGCTACTGAACCTAAAACAGTGAACTGGATTGGAAAAAGTAGTGCAACTCAGAATACAAATTGAGTGATTTAGACTTGTGGTATGTGATATCTTTTCCCTCTTGACGTTTAATTAATCTGTGTTATTACAATAGAAACACTGATGTATCTTGGCCCATTCCTAAATCATTACAAAAACTTGATGTTTAACTCAGTGCAAATCTGTGATGATTAATTTCAATCCTTATGTGAATCTGAACCACAGAATGTTCAAGAATGAGAAAATGTTCCTGGGAAGTATCATCATGCAGTTGCCTAAACATCTGTTGTTTGTAAACATCTGTTGCTGACTATATCACGGAAAGGACCCTGGGTTAAATGAAGCAACCGTGTTGCAGTAAAAACAATGTCTGGGGAAATGAAAAAAGCTAGACTCCAAAAGTAATCCAGAGGACTGCAGATCAAGTAAAAGAAGCCTCTTACAGCTCCACATAGGTGGGAGGTTGTTGCTCAAGGACTGGCTGGGCATCGGCTGGTTGATGGTGAGCAATAGTTTTCATTCATATTACTTGTCTTTCTTGGGGTTTATCTCTCTCTTTGTTATTTTCCTTTTCATTACATTATTATTATAATTGTTGTTATAATGTTATTATTAATTATTAAATTGTTCTTATCTCAACCCGCAAGTTTTCTCACTTTTACCATTCCAATTCGCTCCCCTCAGTAATGAGCCTCCTACTATCATCACTGTTCAGTTCTCAGTAGGCAACTACAGTAGAACTGGACGAGAAAATGGCACTGAAATGTAATCTTCTGTCTGGTCAGGCAAAACAGACTGCATGGTACAAGCCTTTATGTAAATGAAACAAACCAAAGAACACTAATACCACTTGTTAGATCAACACTTACAACTAGGTAAAGCAGAAAAGCCTGATGAAAATACTCTTCTGAAAGGCATAACTACTTTTAGTTGCTTTATAAATTGGACAAATACATTGTCTGAACTCTTCAAATATATTGCTACAATGTTTTCTTTAAAATAGGTCCAATTACTAGTCTTGAAAACATGAGCCAAATACTTTTCCAAAAACCAAATGAACATTAAGTAAGAGGGGGGAATCTGAGTGAAGCTAGAGAAATGCCTTCTACTGTCCAAAGTACTTTGCTAATCCCATCTAGTAGCCTAGACTCCTTGAGTGAAATTAATTTCATTTACCTTTACATACCTATAATCATCTAATTTTTCTGTATAAAGATCTACTCTATGGTCATTGGGGACAAATAGACACTTCCAGGTATGAGTGATTTTGCTTGATTTTAGCATTCATTTCAGGACAAAATAACTTATGCTCTGGAGAATTCGATATTTTTCCCCTCCTATTTTTTTTATTTTTTTTTTTTTTTAACAGGGAGTCTAGATGACCAGTATGAATATTTAGGCTGTAGACATCTAAACTGATATGGCACAAATCACCCATGATTCTGCTAAAAACTCTAGGTCAGGGACAATTCCCAGTAAATAGTTTCTGTGTGGCCTCTTTATTTAGGAGTCTAAGAATTTAAAAGAAAACCCTTTGTGTCAGCTGGCCTTAGTGCCCTGACTGTTTAATTTTCTAGTGAAGTTGGATTTGCTAGCAAGAAGCATTTTTTAGTGATAGTAAGTATAGATACTCCGGAAATGCATGGTAAAGAACAGGAGTTCACCTTTTTTTTGATCAGTGTTCTATTAGAATAATGACCAGTTAACATTTTTGCGTGTTGAATCAGATTTCTACAGGACAGTGTTCCTACATTATCATTGTCTTATTGGCTTTATGTCTAGTAGCTGACATTCAGTTTGCTGTGCTTATTTTTAAACAACATGCAAAATACTAAGAATTCTGTTGTTTTCCTGCATTTACTCTGTGCCAAACTGCATGTATTACTTCTTACCATAGGCAAATGCTTCATAGAACAAAAGTAATTGAATGATTAATCCTGAAAAGGATTAATCAAAAGGAGATTAAAATAGCTTCTCACTTTTCCTAAATGATAAATGGACTTAAGGCTGTGTTGCTTTTTCTCAATGGCAAAAAAGATGGAACTGGGAAATCTAATTGTAAGAGAGAAAACTATTCTGCAGTTTTTGTCTTTACAGCCTCCTGGAGAACATCAAATGCAATAGATAAATTACACCCTTTTGTATCTCATATATTTTTGGATGATCTGTGCTTCTGTAGGAGAAGCACTAAAATGTGTTTATTATTAGATAGTTTAGACGATTGGACTGGCCACAGAATTAGGAGCTAGAGACTCTTTAAATTTGTGATCTAAAAAATCCTTAACAACCCTCCACTGATGTGAGTAGAATTTATTCTTTGGTGTTTACTGCCTCGTCTATAAGAGAAGGATAATACTTATCAACCTCACAGGGATGGTATAGGATTAATTATTTAATAGTTACACAGTGATGTAAAAAGAAAAGCATTCTATTGTTTTCACAAATACTGAAATACGACACTGTCAGTTTCTTGTATCTAGTCGAAGGTGGAAAGAGACAGTGTCTATTGTGTCAGCAGTAAAGTACATGAAATACTGCACCATTTTGTGTTTGCTGAATCAAAAAATAGATTTCCAGAACAGTAGCTTAGCTCCACTTCTGAGCAAATTTTATACCCTATGTGCAGTTTGAGTAAGATGGGCGTAGTGAAAAGACTGAAGAATGTTAAATAGTAGCTAGGGAGTGCAGTGCAGGCCATACACACGTATGCAAAAAATAAAACTGGAAGACTCACAGGTTCGTCATTGTTTTCTGAGAGAAATTGATGTGACAGATATACAACAAGGATATGTTAGTTGGTCAAACCATTGTCTATTACTTTCTCCACTTGATCTGAATAATGAAAAAGGGCCTTAAAATGCAGCTTGTCCTTCAATAATTTTTATACTGGAATCTTTCTGTAGTGAAACATTTCTAAACCTTGGCAGATGCTGTAATGCACAAAATACATATTTAAGTTCAGAAACTCACTGTGTTTTTCTTCTGATAAATAAGGAACTGACAGTTATTATCCATGCTGCCAGTAATGAAAGAATTTCTCAGTCCCTATCTGTAAACAACTCTGAATCTTCATAATTTCAAAACTAGAACTATTGAAGAAAAAAAATACATTCTTCAAAGCAACTTGTCCTAAGTAACTCAAAGTCAAAACAGCATCACTGCCTTTTACAATGCAAAGTATGTTAGCATGTACTGATTTTAAACATCAATAAGTATCGAATTTTCAAATTCTAAATTGATTTGTGCATTAAATTATAATAATTCATTTTGTACTAAAGAAAAAAGAAGAGGTAAACTGCAAAAAGGAGAGATATTTGCAGATTAGAAGGTTTTGTGTGTACTCTGATAATTGAATAACATATAGCTAAGCATATCCGTAAGAAAATTGGATGCTAGACAAGATGATTTTACCAGCCAATGAGCGCAGAAGTCAAGCTTTTAGTCCAGTTTTCTCTGTAGTTGTAGAAAAATAGTCCCGTGCTGCACTTCCTGTGATGATTATAAAGGTGCTTTTCTGTTATCCTTAACTTTCAAGAACTTTTAAATTTCAAATTGTACAATATAATCTTGATAAACTATACTTAGAGAATATTTAAATTTATAGAATTTATAGCCATTCTGGAATACATATACTTTATATATTTAATTACATTAATATAAAATATATATTATATATATTTAATTATTTTTCCTTTCTGTGTCTCATTTTTCCATTTATTGCTACTTTCATGTTTCAGTGTTTTGGAATTTGAAAGAAGAACAAATTGTTTTAACATTAAAAATGTTAAGGCTCTTGAGTTGAATTGTCAAAAGACTATTATTAGTTCTTCTAACATCTAAAATAGTAAACAAAACTTATTAAAGTGATCATTTTTAATAGAATCTTAATGTGCAAATGTTTAAATCAGTTTAACAAAAATCCACCAAATTTAGTTTATTCATTATTGTGTACAGTCTTCTGAAAGGATGAAAGCCATACTTCAGGGATGTATGTATGAAATCCCAGGAATGAGACTTTCATAAACATAAGGTGATTTGGTTGGTTGATTGATTAGGTGAACCAGGTCATAACTGAATGAAGCCACAACCGAACAGAAAAGAGAACATGTATCTCGCTAACTGAATTTCCAGCTTCCTTTAAGGGATTGTATTACTCAGTTTTGAGCTCTGTTATTATTCACATTTCACTGTAGCTGGGAATAGATGTTTACCACTCCTCTTCAAACAGTTGGATATTCACTTTTTTAAAAGTAGCTAGAGAAGAAACAGGAAATTTCTGAGGCATTTACTTGCCAAAGATACTCAACTTGATAACAGAAAAAAACTGATCAAAAGAGTGACAATGAAGCACACAGAAGACATAACAAAAGAAGCTTACTAGCATAGAGAGGAATGACAGAGTTTTGTCATATTCTAGATAAGGAAATAGAGAAAGTTTGGGTTAAGAATGAAGTGTAGCCTGCCTACAGCTGCCAGGAAGTATGTATCACATCATTCTACATATGTGAAATGCCTTGTCCATTGACCATTAGCTAGGCAACTCTCCCCCACATCATCGGATAATCTGAAGATGGTGAGAGCCTTCCCACATATATTCTTTCTCTTTACATTGGTAATGAGAAGGGTTTATTCTTATTTTCTAATATTAAAATGCTGAAAGATCAACAAAGAATTATGGTTCTGACCCTGAATCTTCCAATATATGTGGGTAAATTTACATATCTGAGTAGCTGCATTGACTTCATTAAGACTATTCATACAGGTAATGCAAAGTACAGATGTTAGCAGATGAACCCTAAGGCAGCATTTTCTGCATTATGTGTTTTACTTCACTGAATGAAGTACTTCACTTACGGTGTAAGTCAACAGTTTCCACAGTAATATGCATCATTACACACATGTTTTTTACTTTCCTTTCAAAGTGATGTCAATATATTTGCAAAGTAGTAATTGGCAGAACTGGTTCATGCAGCCTTTTGTGATTTTGCCGGTTCCAAACTCATTATCATCTCACCCTATGTATTCATAAGTGACATATGACTCTAATCAGATTTTCACTACACTGTCTAAACAGGTAAAAAGTACAAAAAAGCTACAGTAGCACTAACCCAAGTCACACAATACCCATGATGTGCTGCTGCACTGTTTTATGAGGCAATAATATAGTTCTAGTCTTGGAATAAAGTGTTCATTCTTCAGCCTCATAGTTTGGGAACAGGATTATGACCTCATAAAATAGCACAATAGTACTATTATCACATAATTAGAAAACCAGGCATTCTAGTGTACCTGTTTATTGTAGTTTTATTAGACTTCTGTAACTACTAGCCTTCCAGCATCAAAAAAGTGTTCACATTTGTTATAAAAGTGTTTCAAAAAATTGCTGGTTTAAATTTGTTTCATATGAAGGAGAAATTTTAAATACATAAAAATATACACAGATAACACAGCTGGGATGTCTACTAGGAGGAATATGTGTTTATTCTCATGCAATTATAGTGTCCATAATTATTTCCCCTGCATTATATAGTGACATGTGGTTTTTAAGCCACCTGGCTCAACCTGACTGTAATGGAAATCAGATGGCTAAAACCATTTCAAACAGACTTTGAGAAAAAAATTGTATAAAATACAGGACATTATGATAATCCCATTACAAGCTCATTCACCTTTTCTACCCTTTTCATAAAGATGATTGTCAAAATAATTCGCAGTCCTGACCCTTCTCAAGGAAGTTACTCCTAAACAAAACAATGCTTTAATCAGAACCTGATAAAATTACATTCAGTTTGCATTCACACTGCACGGCTGTAAATGGCTACTCAAAATGCCATGGAACAGCAAATTAGGGTAATAGGTTTTAAAAGGCATATAAAGACACCATCAATGTGAAGAAAGTTATGGAGACTAAAGCTAAATGTGATAGGAAAAAAATGTTTATCCTGACTTTCATTCATACATCCGTACTATAAGAAAAAAAAGAAACTATTGAAAAGTGTAAGAGATGCAAGGAGAAGGACAGTAAGAAGACATCTTTGACATCTGACAGCATAAACTTTGGGAAGGGCCATTTTTAAAGTCTGATGTACAGATTTGAAAGCGAATGCACAGTCAACCTGTTCCCTTTTTTGGCAGTTCTAAGCATGTCAGTACTAGCCAAGATGAAAACACAGCTAAACATAGACTGACCACAGATGTTTAAAGGTAGGTACAAATTTGCTCAGTGTTCTACTGAATATGTTCTCTGGCAAGTTTTCTTTGTTTCCAAATTTTTTCTTGAGTGTTGATGGTTATGACATCATTGGTTTCATCATTATCCTGAATCTAACTGATTATTATAATGGTTAGTCCCAAAGGAAGAACTCATTAAAAGAATCAAAATGATTCCAAATATTTGGCTTAGACTGCAATAAGGGAACCCTCATTACTTTTTTCATTAATTTCTGTAACCTTGCTTGACAGTGAAATCACCACTCTTCAGAGAATGTGGAGAAAACCTCATAGACGTAAGCTGAAGTAACATTTGAAATATGTTCATGAATGTCCAAATTTGTTGGTTTTTTTTTCATATTCTTTATGCAAGGTTGAATTTCACAGTCTTTTTCTTTTTTTTCTTTCTGTGTATTTGCTTATGCTAATGAAAGAAGGAAGCTGCTTATTTTGTTTTATTTCTTTGTATTTTCAACTGTGAGATCAATATTTTGGATTTTCTTCAAGGCTGCATATCATCATAAGGTCATTATACAAATTCTAGTCATTGTCAAATTTATTGCACTCGAATGCAAGCCAGCCAGTCCAGATTAAGGTTTTATGTGCACAAAGCAACATGAGATTCTCAAAGAAGCTAAGCTTCAGATAAACATATGAATGGATAATATTGATTTGTAAAGTAATTGTCTATATATATCACATATATCAGTTTTCAATTCTGATTCAATATTTCCTTGTTACTGCAGTGTGGATAAAATGAAGGGTTTTTTCTTTTTTTTGACAGTTAACTTCAAGAATCCCTGTGGATAATTCAGAATAGTTGAATATGCCTATCAAGAACTTTAATCTTTTCACTTTTAAACTGATGGCATTGATATGGAATTTATGGAAAATATATAAAAGCCATTATACACATTTTAAGATGCAAACTCTTAGAGATCCCTTAAGAACTAGTAAATTTTTGTTTGTAAGGTTCTTGAATATAACCTGGATAGAAGGATATATAACTGTGACTTGAGTGACCATAATCTGACTTCTTATAAATCCAGATCAAAAATCTTTTCATTTATTTTAGGATATAAGTTCTAAGTTCTAAAACAGTGGAATGCTTTAGGTAAAAGAAAAATTGTGATGTTTTGTGTTAGGAAGTTCACATTTTTAACAACCATATTTATGCATTTTAGAAAAACCTATTTGTTGTTCAGTGTTACTCTGTAAAATGCAGTTATTAAAATATACATGTATACATATATAAAAATACATATAACAACTGCAACTAGCATGTTAAACTAATAACTTGTTATAACATAGACACTTTATAGAGAAAACAGAAAAAAAAAAACCAACCCTGCATTTTTATTCTTTCACTAACCATCAGGGATTTAAGCGTAACATTTTGTAAACCTCTTCAAATTTATCAGTAAATTTATTTTTTAGAGAGAAAATAGGATTATAATTCTGCCTAAAGGGAGTTGTGGTAAACTAGCCGATAGAAAGAGAAAGTACAAATATTGATCAAAAACACACTAAGTGCATAATACTAAGAATGTTATTTGTGTTAGCTGAAAAATATCTCATGTAATTGAATTTTATGTGTGAATTCCCTTAGATAACTGAAGTCTTTGCCTAAATCTATTGAAAATTGAGTAGTTTAAAGTGTCTACCTATATACTCAATAGAGTGATGGTACTGTGTGGTTGTGTAGGGCAGTGTAGGGCAATCACTGAGAGAAAGTCAGGCTCACCAGTAAGTACAGTAAGAGCTCTGGAAGCAAAGTACAGGGGAGTCCATAAGTCTGGGCTGGGTACCATAGAGATCAAAAAGTCTCAGAGCTGGCCACAGGAGGGACCAAGGGCAGCTGTGACCAGTTACCCTGACTCATTAACAGACCCCCATATTCTGTTTCAGCTGATCTGAAATAGAATATTATTTTTTATCCTTGCAGATTAATAGCATTCACACATGTTTTGCGTTCCTCTAGCTGAGTTAAACTTCATTTGTAACCTATTCCTTTGCCTCTCTGGCTTTTAGCTCCACCGTACAGGAACTAACAAAGCTTGTAATCAGAGAGATAGGTTTTGAAAACTCAAACCGGTGTCAGAAATCTATGGTGATAACTGATTCTCATTTATTTTAACTTTATAATAATTTTGCATTTTTCAGTACAATGAAATAAAGCAATGTTATCTTTGAATTGTCATATTGACTTTATCCACACCTGTTGGCTAATATGTTACTATTATCTCTTTTGCTCTCTGCTGGAAGAAGTCTTTTTACTTTTCATCTTGTTATCATACTTGGGGGTGTTGATCAATAAAAATGAACAAGAGCGAGCAGTGTGCACTTGCAGCCCAGAAAGCCAACCATATCCTGGGCTTCATCATAAGGAATGTGACCAGCAGGTCGAAGGAGGTGATCCTGCCCCTCTACTCTGATCTCGTGAGACCTCACTTGAAGTATTGTGTACAATTCTGGTGTCCTCAACATAAAAAGGACATGGAACTGTTGGAGCAAGTCCAGAGGAGGGCCACAAGGATGATCAGGGGACTGGAGCACCTCCCGTATGAAGACAGGCTGAGAAAGTT
>JANHGB010044399.1:0-18403 GCA_026283785.1 Coracopsis vasa
AGAAATAGCCTGGTTGCACCACACTCATGTGGAAGGGGGAAAGAGCTGCACATGCAGAATGGGGAAGCAGGCAGAAGGTGCAGCAAGGGACTTCTCAAATAAAGAGCTGAAGTTACATCGGGGAGACAAAACTACACAGCAGTAGAACATCTGTCTGTGCCAAAAGATTAACTGGATCCAACATTAACTATTCCTTTTTTTCTTCAATAGTGTAATAGCATCCAAATATTTGAATTTAATGGCACTCATCTAGCTCTCACATAACAGCCTTTCTGCTGTGTAGTTGATTAATTATGCAAGAAGGGACCAGATGCAGAGATGTATTAATGCACAACATTCTCTCCTGCCCTACTCCCACCCTCTTCCAGAGCAGAAGTAGACTTTGAATTGCACTTCCCCAGTTTAATATTTAAAATCTTCCACGCTGGCAGCACGACCAGCTGACCCTTTGACCTGCTCTAAGCCCTTTGCAAAGAAGAGTACAGCTCCCATCAGGGACATGGGAGCAAGTGCTAAAAATCTAGGCTAAATTTGGGGTTTGGGGTTTTAACAACCAAGGCAGGGATTCTCACCAGCATCTGTCTGGCCAAAATTTGCATCCTCCTGAATTGTGCTGCTCCACTCAACCTAATACATGCATGAGCCTTGCTGACTCAGTGACTTGCCCAGTCTTCCCGCCCCACAGATTCAGCGTTCCCAAAATATGCTTCATTTCTCATCAGCACCTTTCCAAACACACCAAGACCACCATGATCAATCTCTTTAATTAGGCTTGCTCCTTCTCACCTCTCCACAGACCATGCCAAGCTCTAGCCTGGAAGAACAGGGACATTCACCAACAAACCAATGTAAAAAGGTCACAGCTCAAAAGTTGTTAATTTAGCTCACTAATACCCACGTTGAGGAAGGGAGTATTTCATTTATTCCAGCCTGACTCAGCCTTTCAACATATTTTCCATTTTCCTGGCACCAAACTTCATGGTCTCTCTGCAGATCTTCCCACTTGTCCACACTAGCAGAAGAGACACTCAGCTTGAACCAGAGCCAAGTTTTCATCAGAGCAGATACCTACACGTTTCTTCTTCCAAGAAGAAACCCAGTTGAGGGAAGATTTCTAAAAACTTCCTGAGTTTGTGGTGATTGTTGGCATGAGCTCCACAGTGAGCGGTGCTGGGTGAGAGACCTGGAAACTTTGTGCAATCTGTTTTCTAGGATCATCTGTCTGGGAGGGGAATTTTAAATCCGTCTGGGAGAGAGACATTTTAAACTAGAATAGAGTAGAGAGGTTTCTGCAACATCTTACAGTTGGACTGATGTGATTCAGGAAACCTGATTTGAAGTCATCTAATTCACAAACCGGGATTTACTAGGCCCCTGCTGGGCTGCAATATTTTATCTCTTCATGCTTTCCTTCTCCACCCACCTCTTGCTACAAAAACCAAACCCAAATAGCTCAACCAGCCTTAAAATGCTGGGAGGACATGAAAGTTGAAAGTCATGTAGGAGAGCAGTATCTGGAAAATGTTGGTCAGGGAGTTCAAGAGAATTAAGGCTGCTAGTGGCAGCTGGGAAGACGAATGAAGCCAGGCAAGGTTTGACTGTCACCCGTAAAGCAGCTTCTGAACTTCTGTTTGACAAATGTCAGTGCAAACTGGAGGTACTCACCTCATCTCGGAGGAACCACAAGACTAGACCTCATGTGGGACACTTCCTGCTCCAGAATATACAGACAGGCCTAATTCTGCTCACTCTGAGGAGCAACAGCTCTTGCAGCGCTGCCAGAACACACCTGGGAGGAGCTTCATGATGCCTGAGGAACAACTGCTCCACTTTGCCAGGGAGGAGAGCTATCAGGTGGACCACAGCACCTTAGTGTTCAGACCTAACAGAGCAGAACTACCCAGGCACCTCAGCACACTTAAAACAAACAATAAAAAAGATTAAATTATCGATTGCTTCTAATTAGAGAAACACTTTAGAGGCAATAACTACACTGCATCCGTTAACTACTTCTATCAGGTTGCAACCGTCTGGGTAAAGTGTTAAGCAGCCGCCTCACCAGTTTACAACAAGAACAGCACAATGGTGTTTGACAAAAGATTTTAACATCTTATTTTTCATTTCACAAAGTCAGTCAAGAGAAACCAAGCGACTAATGTCAGCAATGAGTAGCCAAGAACAAAATCCAAGTGATTTTGCTGTTTAATTCTCCCTCTCTCCATCCAAAGCTACTAAATCACCATTAAGTTTGCCCATTCACACAAAAGTGCACAAACACATTAAGTTTTGAGCTTATTTCTCTTTAGTTCATAGTCTCAGCAAAACAAATCTGCATTCAAGAGTCATTTCACAATATATTAATCAAACATTTTCAAAATAATTATTTCTTTTTTAAATAACCATTTCTTTACATCACTGCAATAGCAATTCTAGAAAAGTCAGTGTACAGATGGCAGCAATTTGATTAATCAGCTAGACTCAAACAAAATGAGGGGTGGACCTTTTTTTCTCTCCAAGCAGGTTGCATGCAGCAGGTCTCAGCAGTTCCCTTAGCGCACAATCTTTCTTCACACTTGCTGGGAAGGATTTTCTCTCTTGGCTGTCAGAAAACAGTGAAGTCTGGTTTGTGCAAAGCTTTGTATAACGCAAAGTTTCACAACCTGGATTCCGATCAGCCTTGCAGAGGTTCTGCACAATGGAGTCATTACTAATGAGATTGATGAATCAATGCCACAGAAAGGAAAGGCCTGAACCCTCAGTCTAATGAACCCACGTTCAAGTTTCCAGGCAGTATTTTCAAAGCTGATGCAGGAACACTAACAGTACTAAAGAGCATTCAAAAAAGCAGCTCAGCTGTACCCAATAGCTTGTCCCAATGTTCTGCGTATTCTCTCAAGACCTTTCAAGGCAGAAGAAACTATTTGCTCCCCATTGGGTATTAATTCACCAGTTAAATCACAGCCATAAGATACTTCACTGGCCAAAATGTGTAACATGTATTACATCAAAGAAAAATTAAAGAGAATATTCAGGACTTGATCTCAAGCCCACGAATCTAAATGGATAAATAAAGACATGAGAAAATTAGTGTTCCCATATGATCTATAACTAGTTAGCTACTCATCAACCCTGTAAGGAGTATTAAGTTTTCTTAAGAATGGAAGCTCATCATCATCATCACACACAGTACACAGCAGGGAAATTTGGAGGGCTACCAGATTATCTGCTACAATTGTAAAGAACCCAAGGAAGTTTAATAGTTATCTGAAAAATGCAATAGGTATTCACTTCCTTTGAGATGCTAAAGATTCCGTTTGAAACCCTTTCTCAGTAGCAGAGGGGAAAGTTGGATATGATACTCTTGAGTTGAGAGGAATGTCCACATATGCTCTTGGCTGCATACTAAGGTAAATTCAAGAAACCCCCAACCCCAAAATTTGTTTCCATGTTATGGGCACTTTAATCATCAGTTTGGAGCAGCTGCTCACTCTAAAGAGGTATAATTTAAGAATAAAATGAAACAGACATAAGGGAAACAGAGATGAAAAGAACCTCCAGTTCTAGCAACGCAGTGCACAGGGAGAAGGGAATACTGCAGTAGAACAGCAAACCCCCAGAGCTCTACAAGAGAACCCAGGCTGCCGAAATCTCTCCCCTTCCTCTGCACGTATCTACCACTAAAGTCCATGAAAACTATGTGCCTTGGTGGAGGCTCCTCAGTGCTATGGACTATGCCCCAAGATTCTGTCAAAATGGGAAGTAAGAAAGCAATGAGCTTTGGAGAAGTTCTGTGTTAGCTTATTGTTTTTTCTTGTCCTCTGGTGGAAAGTACGGAGGAGGGGGTGGCTGATCCTGAAATAAAGACAATAAAAGAACATCAATTCATGACTAAGAAAAACAAAAGCAATCCCGACCACCCTGTAAAAAAACCGCAAAACACTGAAATTAATTCAAACAAACTTTGCTGTGTCACTGAGAAAAAGAACAGCTAAGTGCACATTTACCTCACACTGCATACCCAGGATGACACAGGAACTCACCGGAGGCATGTAGACATTATGTGGGTTGACTGGGCTGTAGTAAGCACTGGCAGTGGCTTCAGCAGCCTTCGCTTCAGCTGTCACAGAAAGAGAAGTTACAGATTTAGTGACACACACAGAACTTCTACACTGAAACAAAAACTCCACATATTCCTGGCCAGCAAGTGTTACTAACAAAGCACTATTTGACCAACAGTTGAGTTGCAAAATAGCTACAACAAACACGATGACTGAGCATTATCTCTTCCAGTTGCCACAGGATTTTCAAGTGCAAAATGAAGTAGACCAAGATTTCATTTGGAAATGTCACCTGGGAGTAGCCTTGTAGTCAATAAATAAATGCTAACAGCAGTTTGGCCTGAATACAGATAATATCTCTTAAAAAGGCAGTTAACAAACCTCCTTCTTGGAAGTAAAAACACAAGAGAAAACAAAAATCAGCAGAAGTTTATAGCAGCTCAAGGACTCATTCTTTAAAGGTGATTTATGAAGGTAATCCAGGTCGTCTATTTCTGCAGAATACAGAAAACCTGTACAACCATCTTGATCAGTGCCACTTCCCAAATAATAGTTCATAGGTGATTGGTTGTTTATTCAAACTGAAGAGAGACAAATACCATTAAGAGATCTATGACTGTGTCCAACCACAAAAAGCTCTCTTCCCCCCTCCCCCACAAACCTTTTAAGACCACACTTGAAATCATTTTGAGAAACCACAAATGAGTGAAAATGAGACTGGTATTTCCCCAGCTTCTCTCCATCATCTATTCCTCTGATCCATATTGTTTAAACAGAAGTAATCAAGTTAGAGTGAAATGGAACAAGGTGAAGTACCACCAAAGCCCGCTTTGCTAACTAAAATAGACTACAAACATGTTTCACCAGCAAGATTACCACAGCAAGATAATCATAAACTGTATTTTTTCTGTTTCAACAATAAAAAAAAAGCTGCAAAATATCTGCTAATGGTATCTACCCTGGAGAGGATCAGGCTGGCCTCCAGACTGAGCTGGGGATTAGGGGAGCTCCTTAATCCCTCTTCTAAATATTTTTAACTTCCAAGTGCAGTTTCTACATTCATTCTATGTTCCTCAAGAGATAACAGACAAGGAACAATGTCTATTTCATGGGTAACAAAACCTTGTGAGCTAATTCACCTGAATATGCTTCTTACCTGCGGGAGTGGTGGGCAGGTCTGGCCCACTCACAGGGGGTTCCATGGGCCCCGGGTACGGTGGAGGTGGAAACTGCATGTAACCCATGTCTCCATCCACCACAGGAGGGCCAGGATAAAACTCTGTCAGGAAAGAAGTAACACAGCAAACCCTTCACTCCTTTGGGAGGGTCACAGCACACAGCCAAAACAAGCCAGAGTTAAGCTCAGAAACAAAAGTGGCACAAAGCATCAGATCAAATAAAAGCAAATCCAATTTGATTATGTAAAATAAGTGTTTCTTCTCCTTTTTACCTATTTTAACTCTTGCTAACTAGAATAATCCCTATCTTCAATTCCCAGACTTACCAGGAGGAGGTGGGGGGAACGGATAGCCCGCATTAGCTGCAGCTTGTGCAAAAGCATAGGATCCATTCGGCATACAGGAATAGCCATAAGCTCCATTGGGTATTTCACCTCTGGAGACTGGAAAAGTAAAGATAAGCTGACCTCATCAAAACATCAAGCCTGCATCAAACACATCCAAAAAAATTAGAGTCCTTATCTGAAAAACAAGCTCCATCCCAATAACTCTGCTGTTCATTGGATGCAAAACAAAGTATCTTAACCTATTATGCAATTATTTTTTAAAGCAAGCAGGTTGCAGATGCAGCTTGAAATTTGCATCAATTTGAATCCAACCTGAAACCACCCTTGCTATGGAATGAAGGCAAGGCCTCCTGAAACCCCTGAACTCTCTGGCAATACTGCCAGGCTCCTGTACCTTGTGATGCCACCTGCAGCATTCGCTGGCCAAACTCGATCGCACCTCCAGCTGAGAAAGTCATCTTGAATGTAGCAGATCCTTCCCAGCCACCTGCAGGGAGGAAAGCCAGAATTCAGAAGCAAGAAGCCATTTTGATGCTATTTAGCTTCTAAGCTTTACCTACAGATGCCCTGTATGCAATTCCTTAAAGATTTTATCCAAAAATTGAAGGAAAAGATGCCAATAAAGTGGTAGAATTACCCTGTTAGAAAAATTCACATTGAGGTATTTTCAGGTCAAGAGACACCTGAAGAAGATACATCAAGTAGGGAGATCTTCAGAAGCTTTCTAAAGTTGTGCCTGTTACCACACCAGCTGTCAACAGACCAAGCTATCAGGAGTGCTGGATTCTCTCTAGCTTTGTAGAAGATTAGTGCAGAAGACAGGGATTTTCTTAATCCTGTTTGCTAAAAAGCCTTTGCAACTACACCTAACTGTCAGCTATAAATTAGTTTGGGTCTCTGAATGCCCAATGCAGCAAAGAGCTTGATGAAAAACATGCTCCACATAAATCCATTAGAGTCCTTGATTTCAAGTCAGTATAATAATAACAATAAAAAATAAATAATGATATCACATATTACAGACTAAAAAAGAAAATCACGCACACCCCAGAGTCCCAACAAAGCATCAAAGCAGAAGCTGTGTCAGTGCTGAAGCAGGGACGTGTAGATTAAAGAGCCCTTTGAGCTAAACCAGACTCTTATGGCTGTTAAAGCAATATCCTCATTAAAAAAGACAGCCTTTTGGGAAAATTCACAAAGATTTAGCTAAAGCCGTTTGCCTTTCACACAGTTTACAGAGTTTGTCATTACTGCTCAGGCTTCCTCTCATGCTGCATGGTCCCACTTTGCTTCTCTAACAGAATCTACAATGCTGATTTCAGAATTACAGACTGAAGGCTCCTAAGAACTCTGATTTCAGGGCTCAACTAATAGACTAAATCAAGCTGGAGATAAAAGAGTTTACTGCACTATGTGTCTTTGGTAAAAAGGGGGAGCATAAAGCAGTGATTAAAAAAAATCTTGTTGAAAATATCTACTACAAACTTCTCATTGAATATACTATGAAACCACCCCTGGAAGATTCCTTGGTTTCAAGACAGTCCATTCCCTTCCAAGTGTCATTTTTACTGCTAAGATACACTATTTGTGTGCCTTTTCCTAAATTGCACAGAAAAATGATGATGGGGAACAGTGCTCCTGAAAACCCAAACAAACCCAGAAAGGATCATGAGCCTTTGGCACAAGAGGACCTGTCTGCAGAATTACCAGGTAACTCTATTGAGCAATGCGGAATGACATTCTCACTCCTGCTGACTCTGCTCTGATGTTCACTCAGTGAGATCACCTGGCTGACTGAAGTCAGTATTTTGCACAGAGGGCAGGAGTGAGATCAACTGCAGAACACATTTGGTCACTGTAACTGTACAGGGAGCAGACAAGAGGAATACTTTTAGCTGCTAATTTCAAAGGCAAGACACATTCTAGCAGCACTGTAAAAACCCATTTGGTCAGTATCCAGCTTCAGTTACACTGATACTTTGTCACGAATCGTGCAGTTGAACTAAGACACAACTTACATCTGTGCTGTACATACCTCCTGCCTCTGCTTTCACTGTGCCCTTGATATAATTTGCTCCAAAGACAGGCTGCTTAATTTCACAATCTTTCAGCAAATAAAAGGGCATCACAAAAGACTGCATAGCATCCTTTCCCTTCGACACAAAGATAACCTAAAGAGAAAACATTACATAGGGTATTTAAAACAAACAGGAAACACAGGCCTGATTCATTATGAGAAGTGACTTTTTGCTGGACTGAAACTCCCTCCTACATCTATAGTTGGGCAAACCAAAAGCTACACAGAACAGTCACAAGGGTAAACTGCAGCCTCCAGGCATAAAGTGTTCCAAGAAGGCTACATTTGCTTAGATAATACTCCCAGCTTCCAGAGAACTTGCTGCTCCACACAGCTGTGATCTAGTAGCTGTGCTGTTGCATTCAGCATTTCCAGACCACTGCTAATTTCCAATCTCAAAGACATCTGAAGGACTAAACAGCTGCCTTTATAAGAACTAATCAGATTTATTATCTTTTGACAAATAGATAGGCTGTACAATGAAATCATAATGCTCCCCAGGGGGAGAGGATGAGCCATAATTCAAGGGGTAGTAGATTATCCTGACTTCCATGCACTGAGGACATTTAAATACAGAATTGCAAAGAGCCCCTATCTCCTTACACAAGACAAAGTCTTTTACTACTTACTCGGTAGGGAGTCAAGAAAACACTCCCTTTCTTGGTCCCTTTGAACACATCTGGCATAGGTTCAATATCACTGAAGGTAATTTCTACATGATCATAGGTCATCAAAACACTGCAAACAAGATGAGAGAAGTGATGCAGTGTTACAGTGTTATAGCTCAAGTCAGAAGTACAACACACGTGCAGGTTTACTGACCTACCAAAACTGCCTTTAACCTCAGGCTAGTGCTCAGCAGACAAAAATCAGAAATCACTCTGGCTTGCATTTTCTTTTTTTTTTTTTTTTTGGCAGTAGCAACTTACGCAGTACTTGTTTGTTCTCAGCCTTGTGCTGCCTCCTCAGTGTGCTGGCTCAGCTACCACTGTCTGCATAGCCATGCAGTGAACCCAATCAACTGAACTGATCAAGATCTCAAGACATATATATAATTTTAAGTTGCATTGCATTTTTGCTGGATCAGTTCTCTAATTTGCTTCACCACAAGTAACACAACAGAGGAAGGACTGCTGAAGCAGGAACTGCTTGGGATGGCTTACGCAACACAGCTGTCAAAGGTCTAACCACAGCTTAAGCATCTCTGTCACAGAAACAGGATGGAGAGGAACTCCCCCTTTATGCCACTAGCCTAACCCATGCTGTCTGCACTGACTCCTTCATTCTCAATTCAAAACTGATCTTATTAAAAGCAGTGCAATACCCTTGCACAGATACAGCCGGTAACTTGTATTAACATAACAGCATCCACATTAGGGACTCTAATCCCTAAAGCCAGAGAAACCTCCACCACCTTTACCTTTGGCAGCTTATGTGCTACCATCCTCAGTCACCTGCCCTTCCCTTCTGCCAGCTAGTAGCTGTCCCTCCAGCAAAAGCTCTGGAAAGGCACAGGGGCCAGCAGCATTGTTTCGGCTACAGCACATCAGCTGAATCAACCACCACAAGCAGCCAAGGCTGCCACGTGAGAGGTAACCCTGGTCCAAGGCAGGCTGACAACTAAGAACAGTAATACAGTTGCTTGTTTTAGTGAATGCAAATTTAAGCCCCAGAGTTGATCTTACTAAATTATTCGAGGAATGGTCACATCCCGAACTGAAGTCAGGCACAGAATTCCTGTACCAATGTTTAAGTGGCCCTATGGAAAGCCACCCTGAAAACTGAAGTACTTTGCCTAAGAAGCAGGTGACTGCACGTCAGAACCAGAGCACGCCGGCAGACACAAATGGTGAGGGCAGCCAGGCAGACAAAGGCAGCTCTGTGGAGGCTTTCCGTTTCCATGGTTATATCCTAGTGCCTTTTCCCAACACTGCTGTTCCTTTCTGCACACACGGAGGGGGCGTGTGTGCAAAGAAACCAGCAGACTCAACCGGGCAGGCAGCCCTCGCGCTTCCCAAGCGGGCAGCTCTTGAACAGCGGCACACCGCGTCGAGAGACAGGAGAAGATTGGGCCCTGGCCGGAATCACCTGTCTGGGGGGATGAGCTCTGCCAGCCCTTTCCGAGCACTCGGAAAGAGGACGGGGACAATAGGAGGATGCAGCAGCAGGAGGCAGGTGGGCAGGCAGGCCGCAGAGTGGAGCGGTGTAAGAGGCCCAGCAGAGTCTTCCCTGGGGAGTCCCAGGGGCAGGGGGATCCGTACAGCCCCCACCCTCGCAAGGAAAAGAAGGAAGGACGACCCACGCCGGCACCGAGAGGGTTAAACCAACCCTTTCCTTACTGTTTACTTATTAGTAATAATAATAGTTTATTATTAAACTGTGAGTGACTCCACTCCACAAGATGATCCAGTCAAGCCTACTTTGTCATTAACACCAGAAAATCCAACCATAAGTTTTCGTTCTTTAGTTTGGCACTTGGTTAAACTCTTCATTTTGCATGTCTAGGGAACTCTGCAGAATAGGTAATACTACGTTATTACTAATGGTAATATTTGGGGGTTTTGGTTGGTTTTTTGTTGAGGTTTTTTTCTTGGATGGTAATAAAGCATCCATTATTTATTTCATCATTAGCTGAAGGAACTGAGGGATCCTGATGTTTGTCACATATTTGCTGAAAGCAGCTATATAAAAACTTTGAGTTCTGTTTTAAAGGGTTTTTCTTATCATGTGCTCCATAAGGTGTAGACTTGATGTCCTGAAAGTTACAAAAGACAAATAATAAATAACAGTGATATGCAGCTTTGATACACTTTTTAGCTTTTCAGCTATATATACAGAATCTGTAATGAGAGACAGTTGACAACAGGAGAAGAACGAGTGTATTTTTTGAGTTTTAACATTAAACCTATCTGATATAGTGTAATAACTGCTTTAAAATCCTTACTGTGAAAGCAAATCTAGCTTCATTGAGCATGATGTTTCTGAGAGAAAAAGGGAGAGAAGGAGAAAAGAAGGACAAAATGGCAAGCTGACAGTAAAAAAAGGAGGGAGGGAAGGAAGGATGAAGGAAGGAAAGAAAGAAGGGAAGGAAAAAGTCTAGATGGAAGAGAGAAAGTCTGTATTTTTTGAAATTACTTGAATTATATATTTTTCAACTTAAATGTTGGACTGGACAATCTTTAAGGGTCCCTTCTAATCCAAACCAGTCTGTGATTCTGTGATTTAATAACAAGAAATTAGGGCTGTCATACATTCTCCGTGTCATTCAGACTCATGCTTTAGACAGTACTTTCTCTTGATATCTGTTCTTTATCCAGTTAGAAGTTTGGTTTAGGAGCAGAGGAAATCTAGCCAATTTTCTGTGGTTTCCAGTGTCAGACACTCAATTAGAACATGTTTTCTGACACTGTTCCAAAGCCACAGTATGCAAATAAATTGCATATAATGTGATGCAACAAATCCAGAGAGATTTGAATAGAACAGACTTTTTTAGCCAGTTTGCAGGACTTGTGCCAGGGCTGAGATGCATCTTGATATCGGCACAATGCTCCTGGGTTTATATTCCTATTTAACTGGTCTATATTGCTACCTGGTGTATTAAGAGTAAATGCAAACAAGCTCTAAACAGATTCTGCAGCAGAGTCACTTGATTTCAATGAGATAATATCCATACATGTTTTTTAATGTGTTCATATAGATAGTCTTTTATATAGGCAAAGCAAACAAAGAGTCTAATGACAGACAATTTAGAGTGGTAAACTGGGTCCAGTAAGAGACTGTAATTCCTCCACCTACCTTGCCTCTGTGGAAGAGAAAAATCACTTGTTGATGGTGCAGATTATGAGGCCCATGCAGCTGATCTCTGTCTCCGACCAGCAAAGATAGCCTTATAATTTCTTATATAGCCGCTCCTGCAAAAGGAGTTATCAGGATTTATGGGTTAATGGTCTCTTAAATAAGTTCTTTTGCTCCTGGAAACAATAATGACCACTCCCATGGTTGCTCCAAGTATCGGAGTACTTGAGTACAACAGTGGCTCTCCCAGTTCTTTGGGACTTTTGATCACAAATGAGTGAAGTTTTGCACACCAGCTCCACTTGAATTACTCTATGGAATAACCTTGGACTATCTTTTCAGGCATTGCTTCATTTGATAATAAAGCGCGTGATTTCTGGTGTTGAAGGTGGCAGTTAGGCAGAAACTTATTTTGTTCAGAAATACTCTTCTGGTATGGCCATACAAACCAGGTGACCCAGCTTCAGAAGCAGGTTCACGTAAGGAAAGTAAGATGCACTGCGTATGTAAAGCCTAGAAAGGGGCATGGAGTTTAAATGTAGTACAAGAAAGTAAGACTATAGGAAAAAGAGTAGGAAGAAATCAAAAAGATGGGGTATGTAGGCAATTCTGGTACTTTAATCTGAAAAGACCATGATTAATAGATTAAAAGCCAGGAGTGACCACTGTGAGGATTTAGCTTTACCTCCAATGAACTTCAGCAACTATTTTGTGCTGGAGTTGAGTAAAAACTGTTGCAAGTGGTACACGTCTGCAAAACATCAGGGTAAATCAGGCTTGGTACAGATTTTCCCAAGGTATCATTTCTAAGTTGCTGAAATTGCCTTTTACTGTATGATGAAAGTTGCTATTTTTCCATCAAATGGTGTTTTGAAAACACTGAAAGCAATTAGCATTCAGGAAAATGTGCGCAAATAATCAGTTTGTGTTGACTCATGATGTTACTTGGGTTTATATTGCTTTGTATATGCAGTATCTGTTTCCTTGTTGAAAAGAAAAATGAAGATTAAGACAGAGCCTTGGAAATCTGCTTTCAACATGGTAACCTAAGATGTGTAATATAAATTGTTGTATATTTTGCATACAAGATAATGTTATTGAATTTCAATTTCAGAAAGAAATATTGTAACTCTGTAAGGATTTATGCAAGTCCATCTCTAAAGCATATGAATGCCTTCCAGATTAAATGAATAACAGCAAATAGAGTTTCATAGCTTTCTTTTTCTGTTATTATATTATTATGATTATGATATAAAGCACTTTTAACATCTGTGTGATGCACAAAAATAATAAATGTCAAAACAGTTGAAAGATAATTATGATTACTTGGCCTTGATTTTGCAAAGGGTTTAAGCACATACTTGGAGTTAAGCAGAGTAGTGATCCTATATAAAAAATGATTAAAGCTAAGCAGAAATGCTTAGTTGAAGTTTGACCATGTTTTCTGTTTTACAGACTGGAAACTGCACTTCGAACTGACTTACACTTTATTTCAGCTACAGAATTCCTGCTGAGTTCAGGGGGACTGGAACCTGGTTCACTGAAGACACTATACAATTTTTTCATGGCTATGAAGAGAATACTAAACATCAGTATGGGCTATGATAAAGCTGGTTGCAAGGGTGATTCCAGATATGATGAAATATCCATTCCAACAGTGTCCATACCTTCCAGCTGTGAGGTTGAACCCTCACACACCACATGCCTCAATGAAATCCCAGAAATGAACTTCTAAGGTGGACAACTGTCCATTTGAGAGCAGATTTTCTCACAGATGGGAGCTGCATCCTTAACTACTTGCTCAGTGTAGAAATCCTTTGCCTGACTGAAGTAAATGGGGGAAAACAAGGTCTGATAAAAGGGTTGAAACCTAGACATTTTTGAAGACTTTTGAATGAAAGAAGACAGGCAGATAAATTACAGCTGTCGGCAAAATAGCAGGGCAACTATCGAGTGAATATGAAATTAACTACACATTTAAAATATAACTAAGTAAAGGTCAAACCTGTCTTGAAATGACACAAACTGAGCTGTGGTCTTTTGTAGTCATGCTCAAATGTGCCCAATATGTTGCATGACTCAGGCATAGATCCAGTCTTGCAAACATAGAAACACTGAAGCTAATTTATGTATTTACAATTTGATGGGTGGGTAAGATTTTTCAAAACTACACCCATAGCTTTCATTTAGAATATTTTATGAATTTCTTAAATATATATTCTAATTAAAGGTTCACTTTTTCCCAGTTTTTGTTAATTTTATTATTATTATTTTGTAAAACTATTCAAATTTGCATGAAAACTTAAATCTAAGTAATTGAAGAAATAGCTGATAAAAACATTAAATTCCATTTTTAGTTGTGCTTATTTAAAAATTCACATTTGTTAGGCAGTCCTGTTCCCATAAGTGAACAGTCAGCTTCCTCATTGGTTTTATTGTCTCTGCTGCTGCCTCATTTAGAGCCACACACACTTCATGCATACCTAGCAATAGACTGTCCTTGCTTCCAGGACTCTGAAAGCTAAAATGAGCAAGAGACACAAAAAGCAGGAGATGAAGAAGTGCCAGAGCAAGGTCTTACCAAAGAACTGAAAAAATCAGAGTTGAAATATGATGTTCTGACAAGCTTTCAGAGCCATGAACAAGATAAAGATCAAATCTTGACTGGGTTAGTGATGGAGCCAAGGACCATGGAATTAGAACCAAAGAAGGGTTGACAGGGATTCAGCCCTCACCAAGTAAGGAAAGCAGAGATTATTAGAAGGTCTAAGCCAAGGGAGAATAAAAGGAAAAGAAGGAGCTTCCTGAAAGTACCTTTAAAATACCTGTGTTAAAGCTATTATTAAACCAGATCAAAGCACCAACACTCCTCTCTTCACTGTCATATTCCCTGCCCCTAGAATAGTCATATACTATGAATTGTCTTTTTTAGGTTGAATATGAATAAAAGAGTGTGTAGACAAAGCTTAGAGAAACATTGGGGTGCTTTTTTCAGCCTACCACCGTTTCGGCCTACCATAATTTGAATCATTTCACTGCTCTTTTTATTCTTGATCCTTTTTCATCCTTTTTCTCTGCAGCTGGTGTTTTTAGGGCCAGGGACTTTAGAGCTCTGACCCATTTTTTGTCATTAGCTGCCAAGTTTATCTCCAGAAAAGAAGCATAGCAGAATGAATTCCTTTATTCTATTGCAAGAAGGTGGAAACATTTAGATATGGAGAGAAGGTAACTTTTCCAGACAAAAGATATAAAAAATTGTCATTGTTCTGTTCTCCAAAGGGATGCCGCTAGCATTATCTTTACTAGTAAAATATTATTTAAACGTTGCAGCAATACAAACCTCTCTTCCCCTCTAATAATGCTACATATATCAAATATATGTCTGGTACCAAATGGCTTAGAGGACCAAGATCAACAGCATTATTTCTTGCTTGCTGTAAGAATGATTTTGTTTTCCTTATGCAACTGGTAGTAGACAGCACTTCAGAGACCACAGATATGTGGGCAGGGGTCTAAAATTTGTGTCAGTCTGACTCCTCATTTGTCACTAAATACTAGGAGACTTTTTTAGTAGGAGTGGTGAGCAAGTTTCATATTCATTTCTGTGGGCCTAAGTTAACAGCAGATTAAAACTTTGTGCACAGAACCCTCTTTGTCTTTTCCTACAGAAATTTAAAAAAAATACAAACTGTATCAGTCAAACAATGTTTCAGCATGTAGGAAGTACTGTTTCCTCCATGGGAACAGAGCACACTACTGGTCTCTTCCAGGATGGACCACTGGGAAGTTCTCTGTGATGGTAATAGTATAAGGCATTATGGATCTCTAAGGTCTCTTCCAACCAAACCTTTCTACAATCCTATGACCCTGTGATCTAGGCTAACTGGTTCATCTAATGGAAATGAGAGTGGAAACTATTTCACTTGGACATAGATTTTCTTTTTTCTATCAAAGACTGCTTTATTCGTTATTTCATAAAAATGGTGCTGAAATATATTCCCCCTCAGAACAACATTATTTAGAGAAGATGATGAGGGTCCTTTGATATTGAATTACATGGTCATTTTGCTAAGATATTTGTAAATCTACACAGTTTAAACAGCAAAGATTTTAATATGATTTTTGAGTCATATGCCCTCATTAATGTTGCTAATTAAGAAGTGATACTCATGTGAGATGTGTGAACAACGGAATAAACCCAAATATAGCGTATTTTATAAAAGGAATGTTTGGCAAACAAAAATAACAAATAAGGCCAGACCCTATTTAATCTCAGTCTTGTCTGATTGTCAACACATTGTCTGCTGTAAACAGTATTTGTGGAAAATTTTGAATCGTTTGCAGATCATCTACCCTGGTTTTGAAGATGCTGCTGGTTATGTGAAAGTATTTACTGCGGAGCTTGATTTAAATAATTTATTTTTATTGCCCATTGTCAATCTTCCAATAATTGCTTTTAGCTATTCACTGTTGCAGTATGTTATTAATAATGGAAATCTGCTGCCACTTTTTCTAACAGTATGTGAAAGCATTCTAACAATTTGATCAAGACTTAAATTAGGCTACAAAAATTAGAAGGATTCTAAAGAAATTGCAGTTCTCAGTGCAGAAAATTATTCTCTTGGTTTAAAGTATAAAAAAAAAATCTTGTTGCTGTCTGTAACTCAGTTTTTATTAAATTCTATGTGGTTTCTGAAAATTTACAAAATCTTTCTCAATATTGACTGAAGGGCAGTGTTATAATGAAATTAAGCTTTCATGAGAGATTTCAGTACTTTCGTATACTGACCACAGACACAATCACAAAAAGAGAAGAAGACGGAAGAAAGCTTTCCAAACCAGTCCATACATGACACACTAGTGTAAAGGTGGTGGTTCAATACATTTTTTTGTTTTAGGATCTGCTCATGGCCCTGAAATGTGGTACTCGGGCTCTGACTGACAGGTCCAGAGTTTGTAACATACAGCAAGAGACTTGGAAATTAGCAGAGACATAGAAGATACATGAGAATTCAACTGGGTCAAAAAGAGGGCAGGGAAGAGGAAGCAAGACACAGAAGTCTTGTAGAACAGGTGGGAAATTCATTCTTAGCAGGAGAAATAAGGAGGGGTAAGGAGATGACAAGGGAAAGCCTCAGAAGGAGTTATCACCCCATGGATAATCTGTCTTCATTTGTTCACCTTTGTTTTTTTACCTTTACAAGGCCTTCTCAAGGTTTGCTTTTTTTTTCCTTTCCTTTCGATGTGCTTCCTTTCCTCTTTACCATGACATGGCTGCACTCTAGCTTTTCTCTTCATAAGTGAACACAGTACAATAAAATGAAGAACACTTTCTTGCTTTGTGGTCATCAGTCTTTTTGCATTCAGCCTTCAAAAACATCTAGGTGTATCCCTTTTTGTCTCTTCCCCGTCTTCTACACAAGTTACTTTTATATTTCTTACATATTATTCTCCAGACAACTTTCACAATCAATAGATCATGTCTAACTTTATTGCCATGCTTTGTAATGGAGTTAACTAAACCTTGTTCTCAGCCCTTGACCCAGACGCAGTGACTCAGCTTTTACTTACTCTGTTACTTCTACTTCAGAATATCCTTACAAAACTTTCCACATGCCAGGCCTAGTTGTTTGCCATTCTTTAACTTTCCATCTTTTTCTGAGTTTTAAAGTCCAATAATGAAGCAAGTGCTTGTGCTAACTCTTAATAAATGCCACAATTTTAAGGAGGATATGGAACAAAGTGGATGGACATTTTAACAGTTTCAGTTTTGGTAAATGACATTGAAAAACAAACCCAAAATACTAGTTAAAGATAGATAAAACATAGTGTCATATGCCAAAGAGCATAGACAATTTTCCTCTGCATTGAAATTAGACCAGAAAAGGACACTTTTTACAACTTTTAGCTTAAACACAGTTCTAGAGACTAACATTGAACACCTGAGTACCTTTTTCCCATAAAAGATAAAGAAATGCCTGTAAGGCTGCAGCTCAAGACACCTGATTTCAATGCGTAGCATCACTAAAGTGTCTAGAAAGAACACACAAAAGTTAGCACAGGTTGCTGGAGCACACATGTTGCTACCATGACCAACATTTGTACCTTCAGACTGGAGAAAGCCAGCAGATTGCTTTTCTACACCATCTTCCAGAGACCACTTTGTTCTGCTTCAAATGCTACCAGCAGAAGGCAGGAGCAAAGCACACAAAAGCCTGCAGTTAAGCTGAGAGCCTTGTTACTGAAGGCTGCCACGCATGGTTAAGTCTTTATCACTGGTGTGCAGGAAGATGGGACACATCCGTAGATTACTGAACACATCAAAAACATGTCTGGCTTAGTTCTGAAGCTACAGATGGTTAGAGGCTGGGAAAAAAGATGGAAGAAATAGGATATGTTTGCCCTGTTTTTATGGCTCTTTCCTGAGCATCTGGTCTTTGACAGCTATCAGAGACAGCACGCTGCAATAGATGGTGAGATTCAATAAAATCTCTCTTATATTCTTATGATCTTAGTGAAACTCAGATAGAATAATCCGACTGTGAATTAACTGAGGAGAGAGGAGTTGAAGAGTGGAATAGCATTTAGAGGGTATTTTAGACTTCTCTAATGTAGACATCTACATCTGCCCTTGAAGGAAACAGACACATTCAGGCTTGATTCATTTGACCTACTTGAATGCTCTACTTTTGGTAACACCAGTTACAGCCTCAAGATGCCTATTCCTCTCCACTGACCATGAAAGGAGCCTAGGGTAAGTAACTCAGAGATAGACCTTTACATTTCAGACATCAGTGTTACATTACATTAATTCTATCTGGGGTATCTTTACAGTGATTTTGAAGCATTTGAGTCATATTTTGAGACCCGAAAAATAACTGCAAAACAAGTGATTCCCTGATTTGGGGGGGGGGGGGGGGGGGGGGGGGGGGGGGGGGGGGGGGGGGG
>JANHGB010044400.1:2915-13070 GCA_026283785.1 Coracopsis vasa
CATCCCACCATGTTTCTGTGATGCCTATTATATCATACCCCCATAGACGTGCACACATCTCTAATTCCTCTTGTTTGTTTCCCATGCTACAGGCGTTTGTATAGAGGCATCTGAGCTGAGCTCCAAATGAAGCCAGCTCATTGGCTGGAGCGGTTGGAATATCTCTACATTGCTCCGAGCATTTATTATAGGTGCTGTCAACTGACTGGGTGTGTTGGGATGGAATGATGCCTCCCTCCCCCAACATATCTAGTTTAAAGCGTCAAAGCATAGCAGCTGAAAAGTGTGCAAAGTACTGTGAAAAAGTCTTATGGCTCTAGAGAAAACAGTTTCCAAAATAAATGTGAGATAGGTCGTATCCAGAAAACAAGCAAACAAAAAAATCATTTACTTATAAATACACATTATTATACTTGAGGAGTTTTGTGTTGAATGAAGTTTGCTCTATAGTAATGACAAGCACAAACACTTCAAGCATGTCAGACACTGGATTACGCTTAATTGCTTGACATCATCATAGCTGGCCCTGTGTTCTGCTGGGAAACAGACTCATGAGAGTACTCACAATATTAAAGCTTGGCTAAATATCTGTGTAAGGGTGGATTCTTAGGGGATGAAATGTAAACTTCTCTATATGCAAAAACATTATTTGCTTATTTACTTTAGTATTTTCCAAAGTAGCATAGGTTTTCTGGAAGATTTCAGAGAACAGCAGTAAGTCTGTGAAATATTTGGTGAAACCTTATCAATTTTGGGCTACACTGCCCAAATAAAATTACATCATCTGCTGCATAAGAGAAATAGTAGGTGAAACAGCATTGAAGCTTTCATGTAAATGTAAATTGTTTGGAAGATAAAAGGTTATGAGTAAGACAACTTGAAGGTATCCTCTCATTTTCTGCATAAAGAAGCATATGTAAAATAGTGTCACCCTACCAACTGCATAACAAACATGTCCTACATTTGTTTGTCTCTAGAGAATGCTATCAAGACGGATAAACTGAATTATCCTTCACTAATTCTACAACTCTTTTTTTTTTTTTTAAATGCAGTATTACTTGCAGGTTGAATCTTTCAGACATGTTTTTAAAATATAAGGAAAAAAAAACCCAAAATCTCTCTTTGAGGTTGGTAGTATTCCAGATTAGAATGCCTTTCACTTATAGTGTCCCTGAATGTTAAAGCTTCCTTGATCTCTGCGTATTGTGGGAACAGATAATTTTATGTGAATTTGTGGTGAAATCAATGACAGTACATGGATATAAGTCACATGGTTAGGTTTTTTTTTATTTATGTTCATTAAATCAGAGGATTTTACTAACCAATTATGTGATCAGTACCTCACCAAAATTAAGTAATTTGTACTGAATATACACAAGAAAACATATTTATGCTATAACACAGTTTCAAGTATAATTACATTTGTGTCTTGAAAATTAATTTAGGATGTGTGACAATTTTAAATTTAGTGAAATTGTAATGATCACAGAAATTATTTTAGCCACCCATAAGACATCAGAAGTTTCCATTAAAACTTGTAAATCTTGTCAGAAATTTTCTGGGAAAATGCTTGATTGTTTTTTAATTAAACATGCTTATTGGCAAGCCTGAAACTGATTATAACAATCAATATAACTTATTGATTTTATCACCCCGTACACAAACTGGAAGGGCAAACACAGTTTTACAGCTTTTGTGGTGCAGTTTTCATAATAAACATATAAGATTACTATAATATAGTGTTTATTTATGCTAATTATAATAGAGGAAGAAATGCCCTAACTTCTTAGAAAATGTTTCAAATCTGTCAAAGCAAAATATTTTGAGTAAACTCAACTGATACGTTCTTTGAATTTTGGCCTGCAAAAGCTGTGATTCTTCAATGTTTCAAGATAGTTAACATCCTTGTCAGCAACATGGACAGTGGGATTGAGTGCACCCTCAGCAGTTCTGCCAGTGACACCAAGCTGTGTGATGCGGTTGATACGCTGGAGGGAAGGGATGGCATTCAGAGGGACCTTGACAGGATGGAGAAGTGCGCTAGTGTGAACCTCATGAAGTTTGTCCTGGTTTCAGCAGTAGCAGTCATTTTTCTCTTTCTTAGTAGTTGGTGCAGTGCTGTGTTTTTGACTTTCAGCCTGGTAACAGCACTGATAACACAGATGTTTTCAGTTGTGGCTTAGCAATGTTTAGTCTGAGCAAGGACTTTCTGAGCCTCATGGTCTGCCAGGGAAGAGGGGGAGCTGGGAGGAAGCAATGACAGGACACCTGACCCGGATTGGCCAAGGTGGTATTCCATACCACAGCACGTCATGCCCAGGATGTGGAACTGGGGGCAGTTAGCCGGGATGGCGAGAGTGGACTGCCAGGGGTCGGGCTGGGGTGTTGGTCGATGGGGTGGTGAGCTGTTGTATTCTCTCCCTCTGTTATTTCCTTTATCATTATTATTATTATTATTGGTGATGGTGGTAGCAGTAGTGATTTGTGCTATGCCTTAGTTACTAAACTGTTCTTATCTCAACCTGTGGGAGCTGTATTCTTTTTCGATTCTCCTTTCCATCCCTCCGGGAGCTTGGGGGGGGACTAAGTGGGGGGGAGTGAGAGAGCGACTGCATGGATGGGCTTAAACCACGACACCGTGCACCACACCACAGCAACTGTCCAGGTTTGCTTTGTCTGGGGATTGCAGTGTTGTCACAGGCTGCAACGAAGAGAGTAGAGAGGCCAGCAAATCGACATGGAAAGGACCAGAGGTGCAAAGAGTGGCCTTTGCACAGAGCCTTCCACCTTACCAGCCATCATCTTCTGAGCTTCATACGGCTCCATGTATCCATCATTTTCTGTCACCTTCTCCAGCCCTGCCTGGCTACCTGCCACCTGTGCCGCATCAAAGGGATCTGCGTAGTCCTCCAGGACAGTCAGCTGAAAGAGCAAAGGTAGGAGAAGGGTTAGAGTCATCCGTGCCTTTTCTGGGGAGGATCAGGGACCAGCTGAAGCCCCTTGAAACCTCACCATGAGCTCTGCTAACAGCAGCCAGAGCAGCAGCACCATGGCACCCCACACAGCCGGTGCTGGCAGCTGGTGGCTTTCCAGGCACTGGCACTCAAGCTGTGGAAATGCTCCAGTCTTTGTCCTGAAAGCTGGGATGGAGCCAAGCAGAGCAGAAGGTAGCCCGGCCTCCTCCCTTACCATCAGCTCAGCACTGCCAGTGCCATGCAGATGCCCCAGCCAGGCCCACACAGCGGCATGGGCCTGCCAGCAGTGCCACCCCCACCATCGTGTACAGATACTCTCCCTGTGTTGCAGCCACATTTCCTTGCCTAAGGCGGCGAAGGGGCTCAGATCCCAGGACAGGGGTGTCAGCTGGCACTGACACAACTGGGAACTCACTGGTTATTTTCCAAGGCTCCTGCAGGCTCATTTGAAGATATGTCTTAACAAAAGGCCTAAGAACAGCCTATGGCATCTTCTCTGCTCCCTCCAACGTTCCCACGGCATCCCCATACATGTCCCAGGTAACATAAGACAGGGCTCCTTCAGGAGTCACCGGGAAGTAGGACCAGGAGCCTCTCAAGTGCCACATCACAGGGATGGCACAAAATGTCTGAGGCTTGCTCTTGCTAACAAAAAGGAGGTGATCCTGAAGTAGGATATGAGGCATGTCCCAGAGCTTGACCCCCTCCAGCACTGGAGCGACACATCTGCTCCAGCATCTCAGCAGCTTCCCAGCTTGGAGCACTCCATCGCACATTGCCGCAGCCCCTGGCAAGCCTGGAGCTCTACATCCCACCTCCAGCCCCAAAGCCTGGTCCCAAAATAGGGCCAGGCAATATTTCCAGCAGGGTCCTAGTGCACCCAAGCACCTTTGTTTGGTCTGCTTCCCCACCAGGCTGCAAACCTCAGACCGGACCGTCTGGCAAGATAGGTTTTGCCACCACAACACCAGCTATGCAGAGCTCCCACAGAAAGAACCAAATGGCCCAAGCACGGTGTGGCAGCTGCTTAATACTACTTGGTGCCAGGGTCTGTCCTCACCACCATGCTGCCCCTGCTCCTGGCCAGCCTTGGAGAACAGAGCCACTCACACATTCCTATCCAGCTCCCACAAGCGGCTTAAAACAAAACACTTCCTCCTTCCTGTGCAAAATAGCCCACAATGGCCTCAAGCAGCAAAAGCCAGCAGAAAAAAGGGAACAGGAACTGGAGCTGTAAACACCTCCACACAGCCCTGAGCCTTCACATCCCTCTGAGCTGTGGAACATGGTTCCCCGCACTCCAGCTCACCACTACCACTGTAAGTGTTCCCGCTCTGGGCTGGCCAATGCAGTGGGGAGCTGTGATAGCTCTCCAAGGCCAGCTCCTCCATGCTGGAGCACAAGCTAGCAGCAGAGCATCATCCCCAGAGCAAAGCCAGGGCAAGTATACGCGGGGTTCAAGCATGGGAGCAACCAGATGCTCTCACCCCTCACAAGGGGACAGATGCTGCTCAGGGTACCAGCCTCCCCCAGATGAGAGGAAAAGAGCAAAACCTCCCACTGGCTCTGCAGGAAGGGCCCAGGACGGGGCTGCAGGAGCAGCCAGCCCCTGGCTTTGCAGCAGGAGACAGGAAACATGCTCCATCGTCTGAGGGAGATGTGGCATCGCTCAGGCTCTGCCAGGCACCGGGGACACCGAGTAGCAACACTGAGCCCAGGGGAGCTGCAGCCCTTTGCCTGCCACCATTGGGGAGAAACCCCACAAGGGAAATCTAAGTCACTGGTGACTTTTACAAATGCTTGGTGACTGGGACCCAACGTAATGCTCATAGAGCGGAAAGATGAGCAACAGCAACAGCAAATTCACTGCAGGAAGCCCCTCTGCTTTCTCAACACCTTTTCCTCTCCTGCCTGCAAGATGGGTACTTCCCATTCGCTGCCTGCAAGATCCAAAGGGCAGATCAGTGCCTACTGTTCCAAACAGCCTGGAGGTCCAGTGGGCACCCATGCCTTGGAAAGCTGCAAAAAGGCTTTTGCTCCACCACAACAACACCCACAGAGCACAGTCCCCTGTGCGCTCATTCGCACACGCACTGGTGCCAAGGGAGGCAGGAGCATGTGGGCAGGCATCCCAACACACACAGACACATGGGCTTAACATGCGAGCACCTGTGAGGCAGCACCGATGCATATCCTCTGCAAAGAGCTCTTGTGGCTCCAAGCATGATGTGGAGCTGTAAAACACAGTTTGCTGACCCTCCAGGACTCAGAAAAGGATTGCCTGCTCATTCCTCCCACCCCAAGCCCAACCTGCCCACATTCAAGGCTGCCACGAACATTTCCTACATGCATTTTGCTAGAGACATAGACCTGACTTGCTGCTGGCACCAGTCCTGGACCCTCCCTCTCCCATGCCATAAATAGGTAGCAGCTTCGGACAAGACAGGCACCAGAGAAGCAGCTCCGAAGCTGAAAGACACCTCTGCACACAACGGTCATCCTTCCCAACCAGAGGAAAGCCCTCTCCCTATTTCCTCAGTGCTTTGGCCTTGGGGAGGGGAACACAAGCTCCAGCAAGCTCAGAGTGGTCCCCACTCAGATGCCTCCAGGTCTAGAAAGCAAAGGATGGTGGAGAATTCTAACACTTCTCTGCTGAGACCCCTAAAACTGGGTATTTCACTTGCCGAGGGATACAGAGGCACCCAGCAATTAGACAGGCTCTACACAGCCAAGACATGTTTGCTGGGCTTAGCTCAGACCCAAAGCAAATGGCTCAGATCAAGGGTATGAGTCTCTGAGCCCCACAGGTTTGGTGGGGTTTTGCCACACTGGCAAACTCCTCCACTATCTCAAGGATGCCTCTTCGTAGGACCAAAGTCTCCCCACTCTAGGCTGCTAAGAATGTAAACCCATTCAGTTTTTAAATGGTCAGACATTACTGTGGAGAGCCATGGAAAAGGTGGGAAGGCTACTCCTGACTGTCTGAAGGAGCACTGCAACCTTGGGATGCATAATCGAGCAAGTGAGAACAGAATCCCAAGCTCTGAGGCTGGAGGAGCTTAAGGCTGTAGCCAGTGCTGTGAATGGGTAATGGCTCTTAGGGGGCAAATGGCAGGGATCACGCAATTACCGATTGCATCCTAATGCCCTTGCATGTGGGACCAAACTAAAGTTGCCAGGAAACTGTACCTCTGACGTTTCCTAATCTGAGCACTGGACTTCACAAGCCACACAAAGCTCTCTGCGGCAGCCACGGTGCACACAGCACTGCCTCAGTGCAGGGGCCATGGTCGCTGCAGAGCAGCTCAGTGGGGTGCCCCAGACACCCCCTGCTTTGTTCAAAGGCCAGGCATTTCCATGGTTCCCTTACCTCCCATATCACAGAGGAAGCCGCTCACCACCCAGTTTATTGCAGCGCGCTATGCAGATGCCTAGGTACCGATGCATTGCCTGCTCATACACAGCACAAGCTCTATTAGATTTGAAACTATTTAGGTGCAAAGCAAAAGCCTGACATGCAAAACCACCATCCCAGGGTAGCTCTTAGTGCAGACCAGTCCTTCAGAGAGCAGCCAGGCATCTCTGGCACTTGGACACACATCCTCCTTGTGCACATGAGTTTTTCACACATTTATCTGCTGTGGCAATGCACACTCAGATCCCTGCTGCCGTGCTGAGACTGGCCTCGCTCTACCATTTATGCCAACAGTAAGAAAAGAAACAAGAAACTCAAAAGAACATTAAGGTGAAGGACCACATCATCACCGGGTTTTTATGCTGCCCACCACAGAATGTGACAGACAGTGGCTCTCCAAGATGCCAAGATGCTGGAGCTCTTCACCCCATCTTGCCCTGGAGATAAAGCATGTTTGGGGTCCCCCAGGAGACTGCTGTGTTTAATGCTGGAGCTGCTCTGACTTATATATAAACTCAGTTCATTCGCTCTGTCAGGTGCAAAATCTCCCAGTTTCATATATCTTGCACCTTGGCTTTCAGTGGACTCCAAAGCTAAACCCAAAAGCAAACACAGCGCTGGCCTTCCAAAAAAGGTCCGGTCCGCAACCCACTGGGGCAGGCAGGGAGCCCAGGGCTGCACCCATGGCATGGGAGGAGGAGCGCGGGGCGGACAGTACCGCATCACACAGGATGACTCAGTTCAGGGAGGCTCTTGCAGGAAGGGCACACGCCCAGGAGCTTCCTGGCCAGCCGTTCCCACACCCCGCAGCACCGATCCTGTGCACCCAGCAAAAACACCAGTGACCGGTACAGTGGGCACAAGACAAAGATGTCGCCGTGTCCCAAGGCAGATCCCCAACCCAGTCCCCAAGCATGCTGTGCCATGGTTGCAGGTGTCCCCTTTCACAGGGGACACCTTTCACACCTTTCCCCACTACCTCCTGGTGGTATTGCTCCTTGCACTCAATCCAAACACAGCAGAGAAGATATCTCCAGGGTATCTGCCTTGCCACCCCTCCAGGGTATCCTCGAGCCATACAGGGCCAGCCTGTTGTCCACTGCTACAGGGAAAGCACTGCCCAAACCAAGCAGATGGAGAAGGGCCTGTGCTGATCCCCAGCATGTCCACCAAGTGCTTCTAATGGAGCAGGAGCCACTGCAGAGCTCATTCTAAGCGCATCCCCACAAGATGTTGCAGATTCCATGCAAGTCAGAAAGATGTGACTCATGCTATGACGGCAAAGTATCGCATGGCCCAGGCAGGAAGGGTGCCATTGCCAAGATGTTCCTGCCCTGTCTTCAATTCTCCAGAAAGGGCAGGACACCTACAGTGAACACACGGCTTCCAGGGAACACAGTCAGTCCCCCAAACTCAGTGCAGAGCCCATGCCACAAACTACAGAGCCTCGGCCAAACCACACAACCAGGAACTGATAGCTGCTCCTTCCACTTCTGCCCATCTTCAGCCTCCCTGCCTGGAAGGGCTGCACAATTTATTAGGGTCAATCATTCGGGTCAATCACTGTAAATCATTAGCAAAAACACTCTCTGCTCCAGCAGTCTTGCCTCTACCTAAAATTGTACTTCTTCCTTCACCTTCAGCATCACCACAACTCAAAGCCTACACCTGAGGGCTTTTTGGAGTCCCAGACCCCACAACACATAGGGAACAGTGCCCATCACCTCTTCCTAAGAATGGGAGCACAGAGCCCCCTGCCACAACCATCATCTTGGCTTAAAGAGTTCAGCAGAGGCTTCAGGCTATCCTGCCTTCCCTGTGCCTTCCCTGCTCTAGGATAACTTGATGTTGCCTTCAAGAAGAAGGGCCACAAGCATCAGCAACCCCCCAGCATGCATCTCCATCCTCCTGGACCACCTCCAGGGATAATCACCGTGAGCCTGTAACAACTGGAGAACCCTCCCACTGCTCAGTCAAGGGCAGCAGACAGAAGCTTCTGTGCCCAAGCCCAGCAGAGATGCTCCTCATTGTGGAAACTCCACAGCTCCTCCAGGAAAACTGTTCTAATGGACAGTTCCATGCATTATCAAATATTCCCACCTTATGTCCAGCTTCACCCAGCCTCCACAGTTCTGCCTGTGCTCATCACATACTGAAGCCCTGAAGAATTAGAAACCTCCTCTCCACAGAGACACCTCTCCACAGAGACACCTCTCCACAGAGACGCACTGATCAGGAGATTAATCACCATGTACCTTGGATAACATGAGGGGTCTTCTTTGGCCTAGTGCTGTTAGCAGGATCTCCCCAAAAGTGTCCCAGCTTTTGGCCTTTGTCTAAAATTCCCAGCTTCTTCCCAGCCCCCAGACACCAGCACAGTCTGGCTGTACCATCGCAGTACCCACCTCCTGCAGCTCCTGCTCACCCCTTTGCCTATCACAGCCTGAGTTCTTCCTATGATCGTCACCTGCTGCTGATCCCTCTGATCCCACACCACATGTTCCAGGGGAAAAAAAAATGCAGCAAACCACACATCACCAATGGCACCTCCGGTCCCCACTGCCAGTGCCCTCCTCCTCTGCTGCCCGCAGTGGCCAGTTTACAGGATTCTGGCTCAAAAGGGGGTTTCTGTCAGGCCCCTCAGGAAACCTCCTAAAAGCAACTGGTCAGTATTAGCAACTTTCCAAGATCCACCAGCGACAAGTTTTTCTACCTGCTTAAAATACTCCCGAGCAGTTTGCCTGGTGCTCGTTTCATCATGCCGTCCGGCAATACAGGACCACGGACGGGATCACTGTATCCACCATTCCCTCCACCAGCCAGATCTGCAATCCCGTCGAGCTCACACGACAAGCCCCATCTTGCAGGCGGCAGCGCCAACGGGCTCCTGCCTTTATCCGTGCAGTCCCCGCACCAACCTCTCCGCCAAGAGGCCCGACACCGACGGCCGCAGCCAGGTCCTTGTGCCTCTCAGAGCTTATCTCCCTACAGGGAGCTTCTCCCCGGCTCCTGCCTCCCGCTGGGGACGTCTCTCTCGTCCTTTTCAACACTGGCAGAGCCAGACTCCGCTTTCTCCCCCCGAGAAGCCGGCTGGGAGGGGGCAGACAAAGAGGCGCTGAGGCTCCCTGACAAAGCAGCACGGCAGCTCGGGGAAGCCGGCCTTGGGCACGGGCAGGCTCTCGGAAGCGGGCAGCGGGAGATCCGCGCCGCTTGGCACAGAGTGGAAGAAGGCCCAGGGATACCGGCCCCAGCGTCGGAGGCCGCTGGAGACACTCCTGTGATGAGGGGCGCCTTCCCCGGCTGGAGGTTTCACCTCTGCAGAGTGCTCGGCACTCGGCTGCAAGGAAACGGCAAGACGGGGACGGGGAAGGGGTAGGTGGCCGGCAGGCCCAGCGCTCCCGCACCTCAGTGAGCGACACTTCCCGCTGAGGACCGTATCTGCCTCCCGCGGGAGCCGGAGGAGAAGCCGGGGCCGTCCGGCAGCGCCGCGGGTGCTGACGTGTGAGCAGCATGTGGGTGCTACCGGACCCAAGGGGACACGGAGCGGGAGCCCCCGCGGAGCTCGGCCGTGGCTCCTGCCGCCTCAGGCTCCCGGCGCTTGGACTCCACCTCCCCCAGGGGTCCTGGCCCTGCTCCTCGCAGCGGGTGCTGAGGACCCGGCGGGGTGAACCAGAGCATCCCCCAGCCATGGGGCTGGGGCAGCAGCACAGGAGCTGCCCCATCTCAGTTATCCCAGGAGGAGCCGATCAGGCTGCGGAAAGGCCC
>JANHGB010044401.1:0-14606 GCA_026283785.1 Coracopsis vasa
ACACTGAAATACTTCTGAATGCAGAATCTGGAGATGTTTTCATTGCAGCACACACTCCTTCAAGAATTAATTTAATTGTGTTTTAATTATTTCAATGCATAAGAGATGTCAAATTTGCAGGTCTCTGATGCCTTTTTCCTCTTCAAGCCAGATCAAATTGTGCCACACACTTGTGATGTCAATGGTGTTAGACATGCAGCTGAATTCCTTCCCTGCCAGGTCCATGTTCTTTCCCTGAACCCTTTAGGGTTACAGTAATGCAGGTGGTGGTGTGTCCACGTGCCAAAGCTCAAGTAGAATTATTTTCTAGAGCATTGTTTAGCCACACTCAATAATGGAATCTGATGTGTTCTGCCTGGAAGTAAGGGCAGTGGGGGGACCAGGATGGCATCATGTGCCCCACGTGGTCCGTCGTCAGTGGTGGATGTGCAGGTCCTGTGTTGTGAGGAAGGGCTGGTCCCCAGCACTTGTCACTGCTGAGCATGGAGCATCGAGGCTGTGGTAGGTACAACTGGCCCATGTCTCTTAACACATAGAGATGTTACAGCAGTCCAGCACCCTGGAATGCCGCAACCCGCATTATCCTGCACACACTTTGCCATGAACTGCCTCCAGTGTCCCACTCTGGATGTCGCAGTGGGGTGAGGTTCTTTGTAATTCCTGATTCAACATGTGCTGCTCGAGCCAGCACCCCTCCCCGAGGGCTTTGAGCCATGATTAATGCTGTGTCTGAAATGTCTGCTGCACACAGACCCGCTGCTGCTGCCGGGATGCAGTGGCTCTCAATAATTCAGCATGCTCAGAGGTGATGTGCTGTGGTGAAGGCAGGGCTGTGGTGGGACCTGGGAGAGGATGGGGAGCCCTGGGTTATGGCTGCTTCTGGTTTCCAGTGTTAAACCGGTTCAAGTGTGGTTGAACACCAACAGCTTGTTGAGGATGCAGTTGTGAGCATCGCTCAGTGCGGGTGCTGCCAGCCCCAGCCTTGCTGTGGACAGATTGGAGGCTCATCCCCATCCCGGCATCATGCTTGGTGGGTTTGCCAGCGCCTCTGTGTGCGGCTGTTTTGCTCTGGGGCTGTTTACCTTCTGTGAGTGCTGAGCAGGGCCTGTGCAAGGGCTCTGGATCCCCGTCCTCGAATGGCCCAACCATTTCATGTCCCCAGTCGCCTGTACTAAACCGCTGCTGCCTTTAATCTTGGCAATTTCATGCCGCAGTATCCATCTGTTTGGGAAAGAAACCCAAACAGGGAGTGCTGCTTACAAAGATCACAGGCTTACTTAGCCACGGCTTCAAAAGGTTCTCATTTCTATCTCGCTGTGTCCCTGGGAACAAGGGGGTCTCTGTGGACAGCCAGAGCTTAACCCTTCCTCTCGGGCTGCTCGGACTCGTGCCAGCATCCCACATCTGACTGTAGGGTTACACTGCGAGCCATTGCTTTAGCCATTTGTCCATCCGTTTAGCAGCACACAGAGAACTACATCTGCTTGGAAACCTCCTTGACTTCATCTGTGAGGGCTACCGCTGTTGAGCCTTTTTCGTTAAGAGGACCTGAGGATGCTTCTGGGTTGTTATGCAATCAAAGAATAAAGTCCCAGCTCCGAGTGCTCTGCCACATAAAGTAATTAGTGATAGATGACACTTTAACCTAGATCAGATAAAACGAACCTGAATTCCAGGCTCAGGATTGAAATGCACTTGCTATAGAAAGGAGGAGCGGGGCGCTGGGGCCGGCAGCATCGATCCACGCTGGCCAGGCAGCTCCCATCACCGCCTGACAACGGGCTAATAGCTTTTCCTAAAGATCCAATCCCATTTTCTCGGCAGCGGCTGCAGGCGGCATCGATCGGCCGGGACGTGCCCCCGGTGCTGGGTCCTGGTGATGGGACCGGGTAGGCAGGGATGCTGGGAGCTGGTGCCGGTGCAGCAGCAGCCCCATGCTGTAAGGAGCAGAGCTGCTGCTCCGCCATGCACACGGAGTCCACAGGTAAGCACACCGTAACTCCGGGTGAGCAGTGTGCTGGGAATACAGCGTGGGAACTGACTACACATGATTGAGTCCCATGAGCCAGGGCAAAGCCACTCAGCCCTTTGCCCTGAGCACGGTCATGGTGGGTCCAAATTAGCAGGCATTTGCAGCAGAGCATCCCCGTCGCACACATCACCCCCTTCAGAGTTCTGCATTATCTGGGTGGAACTGCAGAACCTCCTTGGGAAGCTTTAATTCAACAAACAAACTGTAATTGGACAAAACAGCTTTAGTTAAATAAACCAACTTTAGTCAAATAGCCAAACTTTAGATAAATAAGCAAGCTGTAGGTAAATAAACCAACTTTAGTTACACAAACACTTCAGTTCAATAAACATACTCCAGTTAAACAACCAAACTGTCCTTAGGAAGGTGACTAAGGGCAGGAACCACAGCCCAGCCTTCCCATGCAGCAGGGCTGGCATCTGTCTGTCCCGGTGCTGGGAGCAGGGGTGAACATGCCCAGTGCCAGAGAAGAGGTGGTTGAAGGATGCACAGGCAGTTTCCTGTGCTCCGTTATGACCCCCATTCCTTTCTAGAAATGCTGTTTTCATCTGACTGCCTTCAACAAAGACTTGCTTCGTGTCCCAGCAGTACCAGTGCTGTCCTAGGCATCTCCCCCAAGGCCCCACACACTTGCTCTCAGCATCCAGAGAGCACAAAGGTGGGATTCCCTCACTGCTTCTGCCTGCAGAGCCCGGGTGCTGGTGGCTGGTGTTACCGGTTCGTGTTTGGGTACAGACCTTCTGCTTGGGTACCAGAGTTCAGCATCCCTATGGCAGCATCATCCCTCCCCCAGGAGCCCTTGCATCTGCCTCCCTGCTGCAACAGGCAGGGTGAGCATCGCCCGGAGCAAGCACGTGTGGGCCGAGCAAGCAGGAGCTGCGGAGCTGCAGGGAGCAAAGGGAATATTTGATCACACGCCCTCGTCTGTACTCGGCTCCGGCCTCCCTCGGGGCTGGCACCGCGCTGGCTCCTGCCTGCGACAGGATGGCAGCGGCACCGGAATCTCAATCAGGTGCAGAAGGAAACCTCTGCATGCTGTCCTTCCCGCTCTCCTGTCTGTCACCCTGCTCCCATCCCAGCCAGGGGTCTCGGTGTCCAGAGCATCACTCCGATGGTGAAGGCTGCGGCTTTCCCTCCCCAGCTGCTCCGTGCCTGCAGTCAGCCCCATTACTGTGTGTAATTTTCCCTCCTCCAGGTAACACTGCTGTGGAGCAGGAACAAGGAGGCCGGTGGTGTTTTTCTGTGACTAAGAAAAGGTGTACGTGGCCTTGATTGCAAATGAACAATTAAGGCCCCGCGTCTTGCATTCATTCCTACTTGATTACACACCAGTACGTAAACACGTCTTCACCCTGTTGCCTGAGGGGTGTCAATGATCTACCTTTTCTTTCACTCGCCTCTCCTCCAGCAGATCTATAATGCGTTTAATCTTCACCAGTCACTCTCCTCGGCTTTTAAATGTCTAATTTGCTGCCGAGCGCTGCTCCAATTCTCTCTGTGCCACTGTTTTGACTCCCTGGCTCGTGTTTGCACAATTGCTTGTTGGCTCCGGTGCAGAACAGAGGAGGACATTGATGTGCTCCAGGGTGCACATCAGCCCATACCAACCGGGTATGGGGCAGAAGCTTGCCAGCAGCCTGGTCCCAGCCTGCACCCTTCCACTCTGGACCCAACCCACTCGGCTCATGCCATGGTTGGTGGACTGGTTTTGAGCAGGGTTTGACAACGCTTTATGGTTTGGGTGCAAGTGCTCAGTGCTCAAGGGGTAGATAGATTTTTTGAGTATAGAATTTGGGTACTTTAAACAGAACTGAATTGGGTTGGAGCTGGTGCTCATCTATCAACTGTGCCTTTTTGCCCAGGAAAACACACGTGTGCTTAAGGCAAACCAAGGACTGGTACAAGGGGAGGCTTAGGGGGTTTCACGTGGGATGTACAGCAGTTCCCAAGAGCTCCCAGTCTTCTGTATGTGGGAGCAGCCTCTCCAGCACTGCCCTACTGTTGTTAGCCAAGGCAATGGCGGGGGCTCTGCCTGCTGTGCACCCTCCTGCCCTGCCCCTGCTCAGCTGCAGCCACTTTCCATCCCCACCTGTGGGTACATAGTGCTCAGCTCAGCCCCGGTGCCTGATTTGGATGCAGGGACCCGGCTCTGCAGGTAAGAGGGTTTCAGGGGGGGTTGGGGTGTGCCTGGATGGATTTCTGTTTGTGGGGGGCAGCAAGGGCAGGGAGGGTTGTGAAACTGGGGGGAAGCTCCCTCATTTATTGAGTAGTTGTGGTTGTGTTTGGACGTGGCTGTGCTGCAGCAGGGGTGGTGCCCTGCTTGCCTGGGTATGTCTATGAGAGCAAACCTGAGACCTAAAGGACTGGGAAACTGGCAACTAGTGGGAGGGAAATGAAATCTGCACAAGCCTGGCAAGCACGGAGTTCAGCAGCTGGGTGGCTGGAGTGCTTCAGCGCTTTAGCAGATGGTTATGCATTGATGTGAAGGGGAAGGAGGAGAGTGGAGCAGGAATGGCTAAGCATGTTCCACCGAAATTCCTTATGTGCCTATCAGCTGGGCCAGCAGCTTTCCCTCTGGGACTAGTGGGGTCAAGAGCAGGCTGCACAGTGTGCCCATCAGGAGACCTTGAGCTCTGAGGGGTGGTTGTTACCCAGTGCCAGAGCAGTGAATGCATTCCCATTGTCTCCCTCTGCCTGTGCAAACTGTGAATTGTGGTTATCTGTGTGCCAGCATCTCTGAATGGAGGCCATCATCTCCCAGCTCCACCTGAGGAGAGCAGTTTGCTGTGCCTTCAAGCTCCTTTAGCTGGTGTTTTGTCCCTGCAGGGTCTGGCTCCCTGCTGCAGGCTGCTCCAGCTATGGCAGGCTGCAGACCAGGGTCCACACAGCTTCTAAACCAGGCACATGTCCTGGGGTTAAACAAAGGGTATTTGATGCAGTTTATTGTTGTATGCTCTGTGCACGGTTCTCGGGTCACGCTGGAGAAGTGCTCTGCTCTTGCCCCTGTGTATATAAAGCTGGTCCTAAAACGCTGCCCTGGTGATGGGCTCCCTTCCTGTGGAGCTGCTGCCTCTGTGGTGGGAGCAGAGCAAGGCAATGGTGCTCCTTCCTCCTCCCAAGGGCTGTCTCTTTGGCTATAGGCATGTGAGTGAATTGGGGACCCTGACCCCGGGGGCTGCTGGGAACGCTGCTGGGATGGGGAGGATATTTTCTGAGGTCTGAGACTTTTCCTTCCGCAGCTTTTATCTGGCCATGACTCCTACAATATTTAATCTTGATCAGAAACTGTAAGCCTTGTATTTATTTTATGGGTCAGTTGTTCATCCTTTTCCCTTGATGTTCTCACTGGCGGTGGATGGTGTGGAGGGGGAAGAAAAGAAAGCAGAAGGGAGGGGAAGAAAGCAAGCCCTGCTTGTTTCTGCCTGTCAACATTTGTCCAAATGACAGGCAGACAAATCAGGCTCTGAAGGCTAATAGCAGGCAGATAAATCTGGCAGAGAGTAAGCGGTTGCATGAAAGGGATGTTGGAAATTTCCACTCAGCCAGTGTCTGGGAAGGATGGGAAGATTGTGATCCATGGCTCAGGCCTTTCTTTGCATGACCCGGTTTCTTCTAGGGCAGGGTATGGATGATGCTGGAACCCAGACACCCGCATCCTTACTGGCGCAGGAGGGAGGCTGTGGGTGGTGCACAGGGAGCATCCACAGTCCTGGTGCCTGACAGCAAGGCGAAATACCCGCTGTGCTCGTTGTCATCTTCACTATCTGGAAAGTCTTTGCTCAGAATTGAGATGAATAAAAGATTAGTGTTACAGGGGAGAGACAGCACTGAAGGTAAAGGCGATCCACTGAATTTACTATAGGCGCTGCAGAGACATAAATCAGCAGGAGATAAATGCTGCCTGGGCATCCCAAATCTGTTTTAAGGATCCCCCGTGTAGCCTCAAGTCCTTGGGGTGCAGGAGCATCCTTCAGAGGGTTCCCGTCTTCTCCAGGGTGCACAAGAGAAGCAAGGCCCAGGAGCTGCTGCTGGCGTGGGGACTGGGAAGGAGCAATGCTGTGTTATTTGGGGTCACAGAAGTGCTTACCAGATTGTAGACTGTGCTTGAGAGGCAATGAATATTTCATGTCTGAAGCACTATCTGAAGCATGGCAGCAAAGACTCTTCTTACCCACCACCCCTATCCCTTGCTCTTTCTGGTTTTACCACCAGAGTCAGGAAAATCTGTCAAAACATTAATCCGGAATCTGTATAAATGGGCTAAGCTCTGCAAAGAGCTGATCTGGCCGGAGTTAATCTGAGCCAAATCACCAGGCACTTGCCATGTGTGCTCCCAGTTGGGATTTCTCATAGGGAATTCAGGTGAAGCACAAACCAGCTCTGGAAAGTGGGATGCAAATGCTTTGGCATGGGTATGGCTTGGGAAGTCGGTCTGGGAAGGACTACTGAGGTCCCTCATTTTGATAGAGATCCACTTGTAAATCAGCTCGCCCTGATGATGTGCCTTTATGAGCCTTGGGGAGCCTCTGGGTGATCTCATGTTTGACTCACAATGTAAATAGCCTGGCTGGTGTACTGTTGGACCTGCCTGGGAAGCCCTTGTTTGGGAGGAGAAACCTCTTGGTCCCCCATCAATTAATCTTGGGCTGCGGGAGGCTGGAGCTCACAGATCGATGGGAAGATTGGCAGCTGGAAAATGGCACGGAAGGAAAATAGCTGAAGTGATCAGTGGGGGAAAGGGGAAGGGGAAAGAAAGTTGTGCCAGAGAGAGGGTGGAGCCGGGGCTCCGAGCCCCGTTCCCTGCCTGGCAGCACCGTAACCCCCTCAGTTCTCCCCATGCTCTCCTGTGGCTCCCCACGCACTCCGATTAGGGGTACATCGTTCGCACATCATTTCAGACGCTGTGTAAATGATAACGTAGCTTGTGTAGGTAGCTCAGTGCTGCTGCCTAAAGGCAGGAGAGCCAAAGGCAGCTCTGCTGTGCCGTTTGCACCGTGTTTTTTCGTTTCCTTCCTCCCGGGACATGTGAGCAAGCCCAGGAGCCCCGTGCTCCCCCGTGGCTCTGGCACCAACACAGATAACTTCTGCTTCCGTTTCCACCCTCCCTACCGGACACTGGGTTAGGATGAAGTCGTTTGGGCCAGGTGGAGTTTGGACACACGGAAGAGCAGGGGCTGGAGCACGCGTTGCCCTCCGGATGTCACAGTGGGTCCGTTCTTGCCGCGCAGCTCGGGGTCACCTCCCCGCATCCTCCCTGCGGCTCCGGTGGGCTCGTCCCCCCGCTCTGCTCTCTTCCGCCCAGGTTGGAGGGCTGAACGCTCCTGGCAGCTCTCACCTTCCCCATCTTTGTGCTTGACCTGCGGGCTGGCGGCTCGGGGCAGCGGCGTTCACAGGCTCCTGCTTTACTGGTTTGCGTCGGGGTTGTTGGCCCTGGGGAGTGGCGAAGGCTCCGTCTTGTTGATCACCATCGCTCTTAGGGTCCTCGGTGCTGCTGCATCCGTTCTGCTGGGCTTCCAACCAGGCTTTGAAGCCTTTTGCAGCTCTCTCCTTGCAGTTTGAATCTGTCTTCAGGTCACCTTCTGACCTTGCAATGCCTCATCCGTGCAGCATCCTCGGGCCCTGCGTTGCGTGGAGCTTGTCAGCATCCCAGGCTATGGGAAGGGTGAGCAGATCCTCAGGGGTGCCCACACATGTCCTGAGCTTTACTCTTAACCCCCTGAAGAGCAGAACAGGCTGGTCCTGCCCCCTGCTTTTGCTTTAAGGAGCACCGAGGTGGTGTAATGCTGGAATAACAGCCCAGGCATTGTCTGGAGACAAGTAGCCCAGATAGGGCAGAGAGACAACATTTTAAAACCTCATTTAAGAGAACACAATGAGAGGGCTCTTGGGTAGAAGGAGAATTAATTAATCTCGTTCCCACGTAGATACTTTTAATTAAATGTAAGTGCATGGTCCTTAAAAAGAACAGTCTATGGAAAAGAGCCGGTGCCCTTGTGCGAGGCTGGCTGGTGGGGGGTGATGGCGGGAGCGTGATTTGTCTATTTTTGAGTGTTTTCAAGTGCATCACAGCAGGAAAGGTCCGTTCTGTGAGAGCGTGTGCTGAGCTCTTCCTGCCTGCATCCTTCCCTGAGCCCCACTGCCCAATGCAGGGAGCACAGTGATGGAGAGGTGCGAGAGCATCCTCCGTCCATGATGCCTGCTCAGGAGGAGCACCTCCTAAGCAGGGTGTCCAGAGACACAGGGAGAAAGGCAGTGCCTCCGTTTTCCCATCTGTGCCACGGGGGTGGCACTGCCTTGCTGGTAACACTGCTGATCACCTAAAGACTGTGACCAAACCCCTCCCTGGTCACTTACGGTTCAGGTAATTGCTACCCCAAACACTGGAGGAAGGCAGAACTACAGGTTCATTTGATTTTACTTGCTGAACTTAATTTCTTTCCTCATCCCGAATCCCCAGAGCTCCCAGCTTCTCCAGAGCAGTTGGATCCTTGGGGCAGCAATAGGAAGGAAAGCGAAGCTTTGCCTCCTGCCTATTACCGAGCTCCATGCAGAAGTTAGCAATGATTCCCTGGCTCCTGGAAGCCCAAACCACCAGCAGGTGATAGATAGGCGCAATTACATATTTATGAAGTGTTGGGTTTTGACAGGCGTGGGGAATTCAGCCAAATATTACTCCATTTTCCCCAGCCCTTGCTTCAAATATGAAGAAGATAAACAAGGAAGGGAGTTGTGTTGGCTCACTTGTGAGAGCGTTTCCCCAGCCCTCCCCGGGGGAAGCAGCTCTTACCAAACATTTGGTATATTTTTCCCTCTTAGATTTAACAGGGGGAAAATAAAGATGGAAGAGCTTTGATGGGGCTCTCTGGGCTGTGCGCAGCATGGCTGCGGCAGTGTTCACACATGGAGAAGGCAAAGCTACCCCAAAGCACCCTGATCTCCTGTGGCTCTCAGCCCCTGTCCTGCCATGAGCACAGTCAGACCCTCTGGGAGGGGAGGAAAAAGGTGTTTTCCTTGTAAGCTGTTTAAGGAGGTTTGTTCTGTTCCTGGTTGGATGGCTCCGTGTGTGCTGGGAGAGCCGATGCCGCTGTGCAGGGATGGTCCTTCAAAATGGGTTTTGGATGTGCTCCTGCCTCCCTGTTGCCTTCTCGGCATCTCACTCTGTCTTTCCCTTTGCTGGTTCCTTACCCTGGTAGCTTGCCCCCGCTCAGCCACGAAGCCTATTTAGCATCAGGGAATGCTGTCAGCCGTGGAGAGCTGACAAACTCGGGGCCGCTCAGGAGCCAGCAGCAGCGGCTGGATGTGCTGACTGCATTTTCACAGCTCAGATGGTGTTGTGCTGCAGCTGGGGCTGGAAGGGAAGCGAGCCGCGAGCAGAGGTGGAGGGAGTGAAATTCAATAAGAGAAGTGCGAGGTCTGTGGGTCTGGATGCTGCCAACACTTGTCTGTCCTGCTCCGCCGCAGAGCCAGGGCCCTTACCATGGACCATGCTTTGCTGGAGCCTTCTCAAGTGGTTGTAGGGAAGGAGGAGAAGGGATTTCTCTTGGCCATGGGAAGCTGCTGTGGGCAGGGACCTCCTGGCTGCTTTGTCACACTGGTGTCTGCCAAACCTACTGCTCATGAGCATCTCAAAGAAGCTGGTGCTGCTGTTTGATTTCCGAAGGCCCCTCATGCCAAGAGGGCTGTACTTTGATTTCCCATTGCAGCAGCATCTCGGGGCCTCCAAAACCTCCTGTTTGAGGAGGGAGAGGCCTTTGCTGTGCTGAGCCATGTCTTATTCCCCTCCCTGCCTGCCTGCAGAGGGTCACAGAGCTGGGTGAGAGCGATCCCACAGCTGAAAACCAGGTTATTGCTTCCTAGTGTCTGTTCCTTGTTTCCTGGGTTATCCTGAATTGGCCAGACAGTTTTGTGGGTGGATGTTTTCCGAAGTTTCATGCCAGCTCTTTGCTGCCCACGGCTTTGGAGCCTGCCGGGCTCACCCTGCGCTGCTGTTATTTCCCAGTTGGATGATGAAACCGCTGTCAAGAGAACGGAGATCAGCAAATTCTGCATCTCCACAGAGTTAGCAAATACCTGCATGAGCTTCACGGCTCATCTGAATGTCTGCCAGGAACATATGGCCCCGATCAGAGCGCAGGAGTTCAGTTTAGAGGTCGTGCTGATAGAAGTAGTGCAGAAGCCTGAGCACAGCAGCACCGGATGCTGCAGTTGTGTTAAAGAACCTGGCTCAGCTGTTATGACATTAACTTGGGAGCTCATCGGATGGTTCAGTGACTATTTCCTAACCAATAACTGGTTATAGCATACTCCATCTTTTCGGAGAATGTGCCTGCTCTGAATTCAGTAGTGAAATGGGCTTCTTGTTACATCGAGCTGGTAGAATAAATCTGTCCCACCGAAGAGGCGTGTTGGTGCCTGTGTCAGGAAACATTTGCCTTCATCTGTGGCTGCCGGGTTACCTGCACTGAGGTACTCGGTGTTTTGGTAAACACTGAACCACCAGCATCACCATTTGTTTCTACAGATTTGTTGGGGTTTGGGTGTTTTAATGGATAAGGTGAAAACATCAGGTGTTTCTGGTCCCACAGAAGGATTGGGAGATGTGGAACCCACTACCAGGCTGCCACTGGGAAAAAGCATCTGGTTGTTTTCTGTAGGACTAACGTGCAGTGTAACTAACAGGGGAAGTACTGCAATGTGCTCAGTATTAACACACCCCTGCAAGCAGGGGTGCACTGTGAGTCTTCGTTGTTGCTCGTTCAGGTGCTGGGGTGTTGTTCTGTTGGTTTGTGTTCCATTTTAGGGACTTGTAACAACTGCTGAGCTTAAGGAAAGCGTTTGGCTTTTCCCCCGGCCGGGAAATAGCCTTGCTTTGTTATCCTGTCATGTTCTGGTGAAAGGTGGGAACGCGGGAACATGGGTCTCGGCAGTCACCCCTCGGAGTGACAGGATGCTAATGAATTGAGAAGTGGCTGCGGAGGGCGCTTCCCGTATCACGTCTTCATTAGCATCCGCTGTGATGAGTGGTGCCACCACAAACGGGAAACAAAGGAACAGTCAGTGCCCGTCCCCTGGAACGTGTTGCTGGTGCTTCTGCAGCAGCAGAGCAGAGACCCTGTGGAGAACCTCCAGTCATGGGTTAGATCCTTCCAGGCTGCCTTTATTGGTGTTTATTAGCCAGGGGTGGCTCTCTGTCTATGGCTGGAATGGCCTTTTTCCTCAGGGTTGAGTGAGGGGGAATTAGTGACTGCTGTGCTGGGAAAGACTCAGTTTGGATGCTGATGCCTGAACTTGTTTAAAGTCAGGGAAGAGAGAGGGATGCTTTGGGATGCACATCCGTGCAGGCATCTAAACAACGGCATGGGTGTTTGTTGCCTAAGGTGGCAGCTTGGAGCACTGGCTCTGATGCAGGTAACCGGGATGCGGGCTGTCCTGCTGCTGCATCCCAAACCAGCCTCCTTGCACCGCTCCCTCTGCAAAATAAACCTGACAGGTTGTGGGAGAAGCCAGCTTGAGCTTCAGGCCCTGTCATCCCCAACACTTCCTGCTTACCCAACAGGCTTGACAGCTCAGCGGAGGGACCATGATGAGTCTCTTGCTTTCACAAGGAGCTTTTTATGAGATGCCTGAGTCAAAAGCTCCGCTTGTCATGCAGATGCCATACATGTAGTGAACCATTCGAGAGGCGAGGGGAATGGAGTCATTTGTAATGTGCCAGCACCTGCTTCTTTGAAGCACACTGAGCAGGGAAGAATCCCATTACATGAAGGAGGCTGAAGCTGCATGAAACTGAGAAACTCGCAGAGGTCAAAAGAATAAATTACTCTGATTTTTAGGGTTTTGTGCGTTGTTTATCTCCCCGGTTTCCACGTCAATCTAATCAGATGCGGTTTGCCACAATCACAGCTCATGCTAACCTTCACCTGGAGGGTATTAATATGCATGACGCTCGTTAAGTGTTTGTTTAATTTTTATTTATGGAAAGTAGAATGTGCTGAGTGTAGCTGAGCTGGTGCCAGAGCATGTGCTGCAGACCTGCTGGCACAGGAGCCTGAAGCAGCAAGTGTGTTGCTGTGTGGTACTGGCCAAAGGATGCCTAATCCTGAGCCTTACCACAGAGCAAGAGACCTCAAATGCAGTTACTGTTGTTTGGATAACCCAGAATTGGCTCCATGCTCCATGACCGTGCATCACTAGGACTGTCCTAAAGATTATGCTTTAAAAAGGCAATGAGAGTATGGTCACCCTCCATGTGCAGGAGGTGAGCTGAGATGCAGAAGTGCTCCATGCCACAGCAGGTCTCTGGCACTTGGAGCACTAAACCCTGATCGCTGCATCAGCACCCTGCTTCCCCCAAGCCCAAAGCAGACGCAGAAGGGGTTGGGGGGTTCACTTTTCCAAGCTAAGCTGCAGAGCCAAAGGAACCAGTGTTCCCAAGGAGAACACGAGGCTTTCACCAACTGCTTCCAGGGAGAAGCAGGACCCAGACAAACCCTAACAAACCATCTCCTCCATCAGCAGCAGAGTCTGTGCTCATCTCCCAGCAGGCTAAAGAGTTGGCACCGGGAGCAGGCTGTTAAATAGAACTGCTTGACCCCCAGCCCTGGCTTACTGTCTAATGATCTGAACCTTGTGTGCCATCCTTCTTGTCTGTTGGAGATGTGCTCACAGCTCACATAAATGGCGATAACGTCGTATCCCTGGGAGAGAGGAGCTTCTGTGATGGGGGATTTTCCTGCAAATGGCTCTTATTTTCAGAGCTGGCATTTGGGAAGGAGAAGAGAAGGAAAGGACAGTGTTGATTTGTAGCACTGTGGCCCCTGTGGCCATGTCTTGGGAAGGGGCTGTTGAGATAACACAGGTCTGATGTATTACTGAGAGCTTCCCCCAGCACCTCCCAGGAGGGACCTCATGCAGCCTGAGCACATGGTTAACCAGCTAACACTGGCTGAGCAAGGCAGCCGTCCAGGGCACACAGGGAGGCTTCTCTGATGTCTAATTTGAGGATGTGAGCCAAGCCAGGGCTCAGTTTCAGTGTGGTGTTCCTGGTCCCGTGCCCAGGAGCAGCGCTCATGGGGTTCAGGGTGGTTAGAGCCTGTCTGGGGGGATCCTGGGAGATGTCTCAATAACCAGTATGAGGTGAAAGGAGCCTAAATAAGCACAGGCTGGAAAAACACGCAGGAAACCAGATCCACCGATGAGTGTTTTATGGCTGAGAGGTTCCACTGCCACGTTCCTTAAATCAAAGCAACATCTTCCCAAACCTGCGCCACCGTGCAGCTCGTGGCATGGGAAGGGATTAACTGGGCCCGTGATGGGCTTTTCCTCCACCTTTGCAGCCAGTCTATAAATAATAATTTCCCATTGACCTCGGACCTGTGCGCTTTATTATCTGAGAGCCACGGGATTGACTGGTTCTGCAGCAACCCGGGTGAGTTTCGGCAGTCAATCCTAATCTGGAAATTGATTTCAGAGTCAATATTTGCCCGGGTTTTTATTGTGATGTCTCCGGAGCAGCCGGTGGGTGGTGGCTCTGCCTGGCGCATCCTGCTTTTGCTGGGCTCCAGCACCTCGATCCTCGCACAATAGCAGCTGATGGGAATGCTGCTGATAGCAGCCAGCTCCCGAAACAAGCCCGCGGAGCCGTCTCCTGGAAACCCTTAACGCATTCATAATAGGAGTATTTATGTATCTGAATTAAAAAAGAAAGGAAAAAAGCCTTAACCCTGGGGAGGGGGGAGCTGGGGGAAGGCAGAAAGGTTGCGGTGATTAAAGCAAGCTCCGTTCATTTGAGCAATATTAAATACGACGGGCATAATGACGACTGTGAGATCTGATAGAATAGAGAGAAGGCTGGAAATAAAGGGCTTGTATTTTTCCCTGATGTAACATAATGGTCACATTTTTCTTTCACAATGGTTTTTCTGAGATAAAGAACAAATTATACTGATTTGATTGCTACTTAGAAATACTTAAAATTGCAAAAGACAGCAGGTGGGCATGGTTAGGAGGGGTGGTTATTTTAGCAGAACAGATGCAGGCATAAAGCAGCACAGAGCCAATTTTTCAATCCTGAGACCCCCAAAAAATTCCTTTGGAGTCTTTCTATGCAGACTGGCGGGGTGAGGAGGAATGTGAGGGATACAGGGGGATGGAGGGGATGGTGCTGCCATCCATGCTTATGTGGAGTGGGATAAGCCACGGGAATGGTCCTTGCACCATCCTGGGGGTGTCCTGGTGGGAAATAAATCCCAATGCAGACTAGGCATTAGGGACATCTTGTTAGGATGCAGTTGGTAAGCCAAGGGGGTGATTTTACAGGGAGAGCTGAAATGGGACATGGCACAGCCCATGGTGCTGGGCAGGGAAGGACAAAGCGAAGGCACAGCCCTGGCTGGATGTTCTCTGGAATAGAAGTACTCCCTCATTTTAATTATTCACACCATTAGAAATAACTGGTTGACTCAGATTTACACAATGCTAATGAACATGCCTTGGAAATTACTTACTAAACCTTAGTTACTTAATAACCCCACCATATAGAAAGCAAGTGCATCACTTGGTAAATCAATTAATT
>JANHGB010044402.1:10902-23411 GCA_026283785.1 Coracopsis vasa
TGTTCAAGGCCAGGTTGGACACAGGGGCTTGGAGCAAGCTGCTCTAGTGGAAGGTGTCCCTGCCCATGGCAGGGGTTTGGAGCTGGATGATCTTAAGGTCCTTTCCAACCCAAACCAGTCTGGGATTCCATGACCACAGCAGGAAAATCCACACTGGATCTCAAGTCAGAAGACCTCTCTGCAATTGAGTGCACGTGGTTTACAGGGACTCCTGATGGCATCTGAGAGGAAAGCTGAGGGCATCCACTGTTGGCTTTCCCACTTGTAACCTCAAAGAACACATGTTCTTCTCTGTGTCACAGGACACTGCAGTATAAATATCCCCCTCAGCAGCAAGGGAGGAGAGACAAGGCACTCAGAACTGGCATCCTCACGGGCAGAGGCGGCTCCTGACACCTCAGTGGGAGCTCCGGCTGCAGCTGACTCAGAGGCAGGAATTATTCAGTCCCTTCTAAAAGGCTGTGACGTCCCAGCGTGAGCGCAGAGCGAAGAAGCTGTACATGATACCCCTCACTGACTCATGACTAAGAATAAACTTCTCTTATAGGCGGCCTGAACAAAGATTACATGGAAGTGATCTGGCTACACGAGTGTCAGGCCTTGCTGAGAGTATCTGATCCCCACAAGAAAGATAAAGACCACCCAGTTTCTCATTGCAAAGTGTTCCTCTGAATTACAGCATTCCAGAATTGCAGGGAACTGGAATCCTGTTAGTCTAACATTGACACCGTGGAGTGTTCTGGGATAAAGAACATCTTGGGTTCTCTGAGCTGCTCTTTAAACACGTAAAACCTTTTCTGTGCCAACTTCTGTAATTACAGCAGGTGACACTGACAGACAAGTTCCTTTTCGGCACACTGAGTACTTAACATGTGGTTTTGATCATAAAGTTTAGAGCAATTAGTTTCCCTCCTGACTCACTTCTGTGCTAACAAGAATAAAGTCTGATCTACTGAAGAAATGCATTGTAAGAATAAAGAACAGGACAGACCCAAGACAAGCACTGATTCACTTCTTGTCTCCAAGTGCCCAGGAAGCTCTGGCAGCAGGACGAAAACACAGGGTGCATCACACCCCCTCCATGTGTGTTAGCAACAGGCCAGCAGCTTTAACTTCCCATTCTTCACTTACATTATTTTAAGTGAAAAATGGGTTTGGATACTATCAGAACCTAAAAGTTTCTTTTTATCACTTTCCTAACTTGTAAAGGTGCTACCATTGACAAATAGCTATTTATTTTTAAGAGCTTCCCAGTGCCCACTCTGACCATGAAGTAACACTATTAAAATAAGGTTTAGTTCCATTTCTCCGAGCTAGCAGGAAGAAATTACAGTTTTTAAAACTACAAACCATTAAGAATTCTTGAAAATCTGAGGATTTCCCAAAGCCATCTGACCATTTGGAATACTTGCTTTATCCTATGAAACTTTTGATAGGAAGGTAGATTTCAGTCAATCTAAAAAGTAAAATGTAAGGGCTTAGCATGCAACAACAAAGCAGCCAAGCAGCCTGAGCTACCTCTTTCATAACAGCATGGATTAAGTTCCCAAGGCTGAAAGCAATCCCTTGAACACTCAGTAGCCCAAGAGCAAAGGAATGGCAGGCACATGGCAAGTTAAACACGGCAGCCATTCTGTACCCATCAGTTAAAGCTGTGTACCTTAATGCCCTTAGTGTCCTCTTCATCAAATGACCCAATATCAAAAGCATCCGCTGCATTTACTTCTCCCCGGGGAGGAATCAATGGTGGAGGATACTAGGAATTAAAAGCAGCAGAATTAAAGACAAATCCATGGACATCACTGAAATCAATAAGATATCCAAGCCTTTTTATTTTTTGCACAGATTACACTCGACTGCAAATACGTCCCTTAAAATTCAGCTTCAGTCCAAAGTGTTCTCCTTTAAATGCTTCCCAAAAAATTCAGGGAGAAAACCTCACAGTTCAGAGGCAGCGAATCAGGAGTCACCATGCAGTCATTTAACCCTGAATAATGCAGTACTGATGAGGAAGACTTGCAGCAATGAGCATACAGCAGTTTGCCTCAACCATCCTCCACATACTCACGCAAGTGAGTACAAGACTGGAACCCTGCAGTTTTCTGGCCATTACCTGTTTGGGCTTATTTTCCTTTACTGCTTTACCAAATAATCTAAGGGTACTATCTCAATCCTTTACCTTTTGTAAATAGACTTGCTGCCAATCAATGCCCTTGAAGAACGCATGTTCTTTTACTTCTTGTGCACTGCAAAAGAAAAGTAACTGAAGTTAACAAAGAGATGGGACTTTTCAAACGTATTTGAGGAACAGCCTTCAAAGGTCACGTTTCTATCACTTGAAAACATCAGGAAAATGTTTTCTTTTTAATTTTTCAAGGGAAAAAGTTAAGTTTTCCTAAGCAAACAACAGAAGACTTTCACGTGGAAACAGTGCTGTAGGGCTGGCAAGCAATCCCTACTGGTCCGCTATGCTAGTCCATCATTTCAAACAACACCCATCTGTCAGATCCCAAATACTACTTTCCATGTAACAAGTTTACTCCACACCATTTCATATTGTACATATTTTATGGCAAAATAAGCAACTCCTCTGGAGAGGCCCCAGGCTGAAAAGCAACCTCAGGTCACCCTCAGAGGGCTCCATGATAAAAACTGCCTATCCCTCTGGAATCAGAGCCAGCCCAGCCTCAGGTGTGACTCTCAATTAGCTATTATCACACCTTGCCAATGGGTTCTCAACAGCTGTTTACTCCTCCCATTGTTTTCTCTCTGGCTTCACCCTGGCTTTCTGAGTAGGTGATAACACCAGGTTCAGTGAGTAGCTATGAGCAAGGTAAGCTTTGGCTGGAGCAAGTCAGGTTTTGTAGCCAACAGCCAAAAAAATGACCCTTTCCTTACAGTCACAGAATGAAAGAGGAACCCAAAATGAAACAAGCATTCACAGCTTTCCGTGCTTGGGGGTTTGGGGTTTTCTGTGTGCAATATATCATTACAGATACAAGATAAGCAATAAATTTTAAGCTATCAGTAAGTCTGAGTCAAGCAATGTGACTTCCTGCCAAAATGGATCAGGCAAAACCATGAAAACAACACCGGGATGAAAAGTACAACCACCACCCAATGTGGGCATGACTGCAGGGAGCTCGGGGAAGCCTTCAGGAACAGAAATTGTCCAAGAATTTGCCCAAACCAGAGGAAGCTGAAACATTACTCCATGCACAGTGCTTCGGAATGTTCTTCCAAAATTAAAGTCATCACAACAGGAAGCAGATTTTGACATGAAACGAATTCACTCATTTCCAGAGAAGTGGAAATTTTTCAAGGCAGCAATCCAAGGAGAAGACAACACCTACCTCCTTCCTTGGCACCCCAGCCTCTTGCTAACATCCCGCTGCAGGAGCCCTTCCAAAAGGGACTTCAGTTCAGGAGAAAATGAATCCGGGAGCTCCACATTCTGCGAAGAACAGAAGCACAAGAAGAGATGTTTCATTATACAAGTGGTGTGATCTGCTTTCCCCACATAGGAGAGTAGCTTTTCTTTGATAGCGCTTGTAAGCAACTCTTCATGCTCAAATACAGCTTTAGCAGAAAGCAGGCTCCAGAGCTCCAGTTTTTAAGGAGATAGGAATTTACTAACCCAGAACAATGTAAGTGCCACCCTCACCAGGATCTTACCACGGTGAGCGTCATCCGGTCGATCTCATGCTTATCTGGTTTTGTGCTGTCTGAAAGGACTGTGACTGTAGAAATAAGAGAATGCACAGTCAATGGAAAGCAATAACACATCAGGTTATCACAGCAGGAAAGAGCATAGCATCCCCTTAGTCCCACTCTTCCACCTCATTAATCCTGTCCTGCAGAACATGGAGCAATTAGTAACACACTGAGCATTTACAACACTGGCATGCAGTGGCTACTGGCTACCTCCAATTTACCTGGTAAATTATCAGCTCTGTCCTTTTCCTGCTTCATAGTTCTGAGTTTGAACTTTTCCTTTTAGCTACAGAAGAGCTTCAAATATTTACAGATTTAAACAATCACAAAAGCAGAAACATTTTAGCATGAGATTTTTTCATTAGATTTAGGATATATTTCCTGTTTCTCAGTTTTCTTCAAAACCTTGAGGGAATGGTGTTTCTCAAAATTAAGCTGTAATTTACTTATCCATACATTATTGTATCAGAAACCATTTTGTCTTGCCACATGGCATTGGGTACCAGCTTGTTTCAACTGGGGACCTGCTGATCAAAGAGTTATTTCCCTTTTATCATCAAAAATGTTTCTGATGAATGGATCCAATAGATGGACCAGGAATTCCATTCTTCTGGATTTAAGCATGACAAGTAAGAAGGCAAGAGTAACAGCCTCAGGTACTGTGATGGTGAGGCTCTGAGTAGATCAGGGAAGCAAATGATTCACTGGGGACTTATGGGCAGATTTTGTGCCAGACTAAATTCATTAAACACCAAGAAACGGCACCATGTGCCCAGCCCTTGTTTTGAGATGTGAGATGTTTAATTGGCTTCAGAACAGATGAGGAAGGAGAGCTCACAGTGAATAATGCTTTGGCTTCTGTCCGCCCACCGATACCACCCCACACATCTCTGTCAGGAGGAACTGCAGCCCATAAGGACTGAGATCTCCCCACCCTGTAAGCCTGAGTGCCTGTAGTAGATGGCATTGCTTGTCCCTAGCTGCTAGTTCTTTCATCACATGACTTTAATCCTGTGAAGGAAGAACCACAGCAGTCAGTGGTTTTAATCCTCTGTGCCCAAGTGACTCAAAAGGAGGTCTCAGAAGGAAAGATGAGGAGCCCACAGTGGACCCGAATGAAGGATGCTCTCCCCTCTGCTTCCAGCAAACCCCAACCATTGTGTGTCCTGCTACCTACTTCAGTGGGTGATTACAGACATAGGACTGCTCCCAGCTGCCTGATGCTGTCTGTACTTAGAAATACTTCTTTTCCTGGCAATTTAAACACTGTTGCTTTCTTTATTTGCACACTTACAACATTCAGCCTAGTTTGTGAACAATCACTGTTAAACTGATACAGCTCTATAGTTCTATTCAGAAGCCACACACCTTTTGTACAGTGTCTGGGATAGAGGTAAGAGCTTATAATTAACTAGGTGCAAGGACACAGGGTGATCTAACTAAAAAACATTAAAACATTTCTTCTGTTTCACCATTAATACTGAGGATGCTACTTCCATCAAACACTTGCCAATCAGTGCTTATTGATTCAGATAAATCCCATAATCTTAATAAATTCTGTGTAGCCACTTAAGTGAGAAGGTAATGGCTGACAAGGCTGTAACTATCATGTATTTTTGTACATCAATATGGTAACAGGCCAGATTCAACAAGTGGAAGCCTCCACACATTATAACTACAGGAGGAAAGACTTCATGTAAAAAGGGAACAGTTTCATCACAACAGCAGGTCTTAAGCATAAAATGAAGCCCATCATTTAACAGGGCTGCTGGTGTATTTAAGCAATGAATAACATCCTACCATTTAAAATACTAACAGTTGCCAAGAGATGAGTAAACTGTGTATCAGCAGAAGTCAAAAGAGTGGATAGAGCATCTGCTTTCCTCCCTGCCCCACACCTGCACCTACTAAAGTAAGCAGGGCTTGTTCCTTGTTTGGTTTGGAAGCAAAAAGCCTGGTTTAGCCTCGCGTGCAAACACGGTCCACATTGCAGAGATGGCAGTAAGATACCATTTCAGATGCTGTGTAATACGTTACATATTAGTACTTCAAGGGGCAGACAATGACAAGGCTCAGGCTAAAAAGCATACAGGATGTGAAACCTCACTCACCCCCTCAGGAGTTTGAAAAGCATGCAGCCCAACGAGAACCAGTCTGCGCTGCTATCGTATGCGGTTCCCTTCTGGAGCACCTCGGGAGCCATGTAGCCATGGGTACCTCTGAGAAGCAGAAAGGGACAAAATCTTGATTACAACCAGAACTATCACTTAAAAAATAATTCAAAATCGGTGTTTTCTCAGTAAGATAGCCTAATTTAAATAGAGTTCATTTTAAACTTGATTTTATTTTGCTTTTTCTGTGGCCAGACATACATATACATGTTTTGTTTGTGTGTATCTATTGAGGAAATACCTTCAAACATGCACAACAGAACAACAGAGGTGATTAGGCAAACAGAAGCCGAGATTTAGCAGAATCAGTGCAGGGGTCAGTAAGTAGCTTCCATCTAAGAGTGGACACAACGGAGAGACAGGAAGGTTGCCTACTCTGTTCATTCAGTTTACAGGGAACACGGATCCCAAGACACAGTCAGCACCAGATCACTCCAGCCCTGGGCCCAGTAAGGCTGAGACCTGCTCCTGCCCCCAGCCCAGAGGTGGGCAGAGCTGCCTCCTGCTCTCCAGAGGTGTTCCACATGTCTCTTTCCAGCTCACAGCACGATGTAACAGGAGGACGACTCCACCAGAAGTCATGGCTGGTCACAGCTAGAAACCAGTCACCGTGCATTGCTTTTACCCTTGTTGTAACTGGAACACAGGGATTTTCCCAAGAACCCACTGAATTGCAGATCTTTGAAGGTATGACAGGATGAAGCTTTCCTTTTTGCATAAATTCTGAGACTAAATCAGGACTAATGAGGACCTAAGAATAAAACTTGCCAGATACGATGTGGAATCCACACAAATCCCAAGAAATTCAGATCCCAGTTAGGACCTGATGCCAAGAGGCAGAAAGGAACACAATTTGCCTCCATTTCTACAAAGATCCAGAGAGAGAAAGACGCAACAAACCCTGTTTTTCAGTCAGTTTAGGAATATTTAATTATCCATTTAGGACAATTAAAACAATCTGGTACTTTAACTCAGTTCTTCTTTGAGCAGTGAATCATCTCAAAATGATGTGTCATCTTCCAGCCATGCCTACACATCAGCTGCTACAACTGTGCAGGAAAACAGAGAGAGGAGACTGAAAAACCTTGTTAGAGCTGAACCCAGCTCAGCTGCGTGCCAAAGCAAGCCTGTGGCACACAAGTGTTATCTTTGTTCCTTAAGGACTTAGCAGTAGCCGTATGTGCAGCAAAGCCCCCACATGTAATACTTACACACTGGCATGGGGCTTCTTTTTGGAAAAGTCACAAGCCAGCCCAAGGTCTGATATCCTCACATGCCCGTGTTCATCCAACAAGATGTTTGCAGGCTGGAAAGCCAGAGGCACAGAAAGGTTACTGCCTGGTATGTTACAGCTCTCAGAACTACACCTTCTCTGAACACAGTAACTCATCCTCAGACATCAATACTCTCCGGTAACTGGTAATTGCTTTTTGGGGATTTTTATGTCAATGTAACAGTCACTTTCTAGCTCTAATCAACATTCTAATGGAGCACCACCAACCCCACAGATTACGAAAGACTGAAGAATAACAAAGCACATGACAGAATAAATCCCATTTGGCCTCAAGTCCACACCACTTTGGTACAGTCTCTAACTTAATAGCATCATTAAGCTGGTGAGATGAGTAACACTGCACAGGAGTCATTCTGACCCCAAGGAAGCATCTTCCAGGCAGGTTAAATTGGATAACAGCTCAGATCAGAACTCTTTTGAAAATTATTAGAAAAACCAGCCAAAGATGAACAATAATTGGGCAATATTCTTCCCCACAAAAGGTTTAAGGCAGGATCACTGAACCTGTGGGTATACTTGCTGCTGTCTATCACCGGGGTGAAAGCAGTTGCTCTGTTCACAATTACCTTGAGGTCTCTGTATACAACGAAGCGATTGTGCATGTGTTCTAAACCCAGGATGATTTCAGTAGCATAAAACCTCATTTCTTTTTCCGAAAACACGCCGTGCTGGGAGAGGTGGTAGTGCAAATCCCCTCCTGAAATGAGAAGAATTGAGATGCCATTAAAGGAACAGTCAAATCTTGCCTCGCAGGCAGAGAGCAGGATGCTCTGAGGAACAGTGAAGCATTTGTAGGTTCCCAGAACCTGTGGAGCTCAGAGAGACCCAGCCCTACACTCTGCAAGTACCAATGGGGACAAAATACAAGAGAAAGGTAATAAATAAATCTCATCAATCTGAAACTCCGTTTTAAGAATACATCTACTTCATATGCATTTGCATTCAGTGACTAATCCAGCAACTGAGTCTCAATGTAAAGGATTTACACAGCAAGTAAAACGCTGCGTAAGAGCAGGCACAACACAACATCACTCTGTGAGCTCAGCCGTGCCATCACCACATCAAATTGTGAATATTCCTAGGAAAGAATCCAAGTCCCACAAGCACTGAGCATCCTCAGCAAATATGGGCACTGCAGCATCTTCTCTCTTAACTCCACCAATTCCCCTCTCTGTGTGTCCTCACAAGAGGTGTGCTGAGGCTTCTAAGTATGAGTTCTTCCCTTCTGAGGAATGCTTCCCCCATCAACTCTTTGCAGATCTCTGTATAGCAGCCCTTTTACTTTTATTCTGAAAGCTGTTCCCTGATGTCCTCATACACTTCTCCACATGACCAGCATCTCCCCAAGCTTCCAGCCTGGTGGGACTCTTGATACCTTTATTTAAATATGTCAACATTTTAAGGTTACAGAGATTTTCCAGCCTGTTCTATACATTCCCTGCTTCAGATCAATTTACCCCTGGTGCTTGCAGGCCAGTGCTACACACCCTGAGTTATTTGTCCCTCATTCTCCTCATGATCTCTACAAGTCCTCCTGCCAGTATTTCTGTAATACCACCATCACCTGCATGAGTCTTGCTTACCATTCATCAGGTCCAGAATGAAACAGAGTTTGTCAGGGGTGTGGAAGGCATAGGTCATACACACTATAAAAGGACAGTCCTAGAATGAAAAGAGCAAAGAGTTCGTTTGGGCAATGAGCAAAGTACCACTTAGAGAAGCTAAAAACACATGGGATGTTCTTCCTGTGATATCTGCCCATATTCATAACAATTTTCTAAAGCAATCTCATCTACACACTCTTGATGTTTCACTTGCACATCAGAGATCTCAGATTTTGCTATGAGGAGCCAAAGGCTTAAAAAGTGCAGGTACCATCCCTATCCTGTAAAGACTTGCACCTACAGCAGCTACAAATGTTCTGTTTACCTGAGCTTGCACGAGACTTACATGAAAGATAGATCAAAGCTGACAAGCTCTAAGGCAGCTCAGGGAGAAATAAAGCTGTTCCCATGAAGTGTAAAGGACACACACTATTTCTCACAATTGCATGGTGAATGTTCAGCTGCTGGAACACTGACCGAGAATCTGAGTCACATCCCGTACCAAATCCCAAAGGAAAGAAGGTGTTATCCTCACCTAGACATTAAATGCAGCCACACTGGTGCCAGCACCCGCAGAGCTGCATGGGGGGGGACAGCCACTCGCTGCTGCCCTGCAGCTCCCCAGCAGCACTCGCAGCAGATGGTTAAAGGGAACATAATACACCAGGAAGGAAGCCACAGCTCTGATGAGTATGTGATGCCCGGGAAGCAGGAACAGCAAGCTCCAGACAACAAGTGTGGTGAGTGCAGATTTAAGTGTCACTGCAGGGTGGCCGTGCACGGGGATGGATTACATTGCCACTGCTTGATGCACTTGAGCCTTAATTCACACAGATGTTTAACACAAGCAGCCCTTGAGATTACAGCTGGGAAAACACCTCTGTGCTGTCACTGATCCGTTCAGCGTGCTGGTACCTCTATAATGCACAGGCCATGGCAGAAAGTTGGCAGAACATCCTCTCTTCATCAGGCCTATACTGCGTGCTAATTAATAGGGGGTGGCTATTACCTGGTCAATCCCTTCTCCAAAGCCGTATAAGACCAGGGCTGTTTGGCTAGTCTATAGTCTATAGCTCTTAAGGAGTGGCTGTGCTACTGAAACAGACTGGGCTGCACAGTAATGCCAACAGACAACGTTCCGACCCCAAAGCACTGATGGGAAGATGGGCCAAGATGGGCTTAACCGCTGATGAGCCAGGTCAGCAGGCAGGAAGCCTGAATGTGACCTACCATGACTTAAACAATGAGTTAATTACTGCAGTACTGATAGTGAAAGCTCTGGGAATCTCTAACAGGAACTCGCTTCCTTCCCAATTTAGAAGCAGCAAAACACAGTGGCCTTGGGCAGAGCGGGGGACGCGGAGCCGGCTCCGGAAGGGAGGGAACAGCCACACACTCCATCCCCACCAGCCACTGGGACAGCTCAGGTCAGCTCATCCTCCCACAGGGCAAAGCCAGATAAGGTTGAAATGTGAACCTTTCTATACTTGACTGAATTCCAGTGCTTCCCACACTACATGGACCAATCCTGCTGCACAATTCAAATCTGTGTTTTATTGCTACTGTGCCCATACCAATCCCTAGTCCAGAAGGCAGGCACGTGTCTGAAACACGTGTGAAAATAACTGCTAAATGGTCCTAGAAACAAGGAGGCTCTAGGCAAGGCTATATGGCATCTAACAAAAGACATTACCTCTCATTACAAACTCAGTATTCTGTAGTTCCAACTTAACTTCAGAGCAAAAGCTTTAGTAGAATTATTAACTTGATTTTCTAAACCCACTGGATAATTCAGCAGCGTCTCCAAGCAGACTTCCTAGAGCCTTAGAGCAACCTAATTACCCAGAAGGATTAGAATTTAAACACCAGACACAGGAAAATAAAGGGTGTTTCTATAGCAGTGCACCTGTACTTTTATGGGTCTCATTTTTTAAAGGAATTCTGCAGGTGTAAATGTGATGCATAATTCGTTTTTGTGTAAGCCTTCCTAATTTAATCACTACCCTTAATAAGAGAGCTTGACTGCGTAGTGTTCTCAGAACAGGAGAACTAGAAGACACAGCAGAGTGCATGGAACTCCAGCAGTGCAGAGCTCCTACCTCCTTACACTGACTGCACCTTTTGGCACACTGCTGTTATACAGCCCATGAGCAGCCATGATGCGCTGGGTTTGAACAGAACTCAGGCAAACATTGGCTATTACAGAAAGTAAATATTTTTCTTTCTTTTAACAGAAAGTAAAATATTTTCCATACTCTGCTATTTCCCAAGAACTTCAAAACCTATTCCCAGCCCCCAGCTCGAACATCTCCATGGGATAGGAAGCCAGGGCCTGTATCTTGCAGGAGAGGAAACACAAACCTCACCAGCAGTCTGTCCGTGTTACACCAACCATCAGTGACAAAGCACATGCCAAAGTGGGGAACCTCCATTTGGTGTTATGTAGCTAAGCCCATCAGCTCCCTGTCTCCTTAGGGGTGTCCATCCCACTGCCGAGCTGTGCTCATCTGCAGCGTCACCATGAGAAGCTGCTCTCACAAGGCAGCCGTGACGGACTCAAGTCTGGGAGCTCCCTGCTGAAGAAGCGGTTGTGAGTGCCAGCATCTGAGGTGGATTACTAAATCTGATTACACAAAGGTACGTGTAATCTGTGCAGCTGTTATTATGTGCTTTGCAGAGACATCTGCATTCCCAGTTTAATGACTAATTGTACTGCAATGAACTTGCCAGCTCCATTTTGTTCCAGGCAGCACATCAATCCTGTCACCGGGCACAGCACGCGCCATGCAAACCTAACAGCTCAGACTCAGGAATTAAATGAATTACCTTGTTCTACCCCTTGCAAACCTATTGAATTCTGCATATTCAGAACGTTCCAGCATCCCGTGTTGGCTGATGTGCCTGTGTCCCCGAATGGGCAGCATTCTGTACAAAACCTCTGTTCAAACTCACTTTCAAGTTTCTAAGAACCTAAAACCAGTTTCTCTCCAATGAGCTGATAATCCTTAATGAAAAAATAAATGGGTTGTCCTGCTTTTCTGTTGCTCAATGACAAGCTCTGCGCTGTCAGGTAAGAAAACTACCCCCACCATTAGCAGCCTTGGGAGCAATTTTCTCTTTGAATTGCTAGACATGAGAATTCACAGTCAGTTCTGCAGCAACAGAACCACAAATTGAAGTTAATAGGACAATTATTACTAATTTGCCCAGATTTCTTGTCTAGTCTCCGCTACAGAACTTCACCCTCCGGCTCTGGAAACTCCTGACACTACTGGAGAAGCCACAACTTCTCTTTGGTGACAGTTCACTTGATTAAAAGTCTAACTGATAAATCCCAACTGCATCACTGGGCTGTGGCCACGTATGAGGATGACCAAGGCTCCGTGCTGAGTCCTGCAGGTGGGTCCCAAGAACCTCACACAATGCTCCAGGCTTGCGGAATAGTGGCTGGAAAGTTGCCCTGAGAAAAAGGACCAGTTGGTGTTGGTCAACAGCCACTGAATATGAACTTGTGCCCAGGCAGCCAAGAAGGCCAAGAGCATCCTTACTTGTGTTAACACCAGTGTGGCAGCACTGCCAGGGCAATGATTGTCCCCCTGCACTGGGCACTGGTGAGGCTGCACCTCAAATCCTGTGTTCAGTTCTGGGGCCCTCACTACAAGAGAGACATTGAGGTGCTGGAGCGGGGCCAGAGAAGGGCAATGGAGCTGGTGCAGGGCCTGGAGC
>JANHGB010044402.1:48439-64329 GCA_026283785.1 Coracopsis vasa
CAATCTGTGAATACTCTGTACTTCAATCTGGCAATACTCAAAACTCCCACTATGGAATATTCTCCCACCTACTGAGCTGCACATTTCTAGGCAACCAGGAAGGCTGGACATTGCTGCTCCAGCCATGGAACCCAGCTAAAGCTCAACCAGCCCAAAGATGCCCCCATTGCATCACTCTCCCTGGGCAACAAGGTGCATGGCATCTTGTTCATGGGCATTTGCTTCTGTTGTTAGTTACAGCCTTGGTGCACTTCAGACAGGAATAGATCCATTGACCTCCTCAAGTCTTCCCAGCCTGCTTTACGGTTTTGTCCCCATTTTTTCACAAGCCCCTCATGAAATCCATTCCCCTGCTTCACCACCCATCCTACTACTAAAACTGTTTCAGTCGTATTCAGATTCTTTTATAACTCACATGTCAAGCCCCTGGAAAATTGACCAACCTCACCACTTCTGCAACAGCTTTTCTGGTTTTGAAGATTGTTCAACCTCACTTCTCCCTTTTATAGCCTCCATTAACACCCTATTTCAATACTTCCTTGTAGGTTGTGTTTAGCAGACTTCTAAGTAAGGTCTGCTCATTCCCACTGCTCTTTCCTGGCCTCTCTCCAACAGGTCCACGTATATTTTGTAGTCCAGTGCCAGGATGGCCACAATACTCTGCCAAAAGAGGATTACTTCACATGCCTCACTGGCTATGATCCTGCTTTTATATTTAGTTGTATGATGTAGCGCAGACAATACAACCTCAGTGTAACAGCCAAGGCAGTTAGCAGCGTCTACCTGAGCAGTGGCTCTCCACCGTGGATCCGTGTGATTACTCCAGCAGACACAGAGGGCACTGCTGGTTTTGACTGAGAAGCATCACATTTTCTTCCCCTCCTCTAGTCAACAGAGTCACACACACAGCATACAGAGGTTCCTCATCCCAATATTTACACCATTACTTAAAACACTGCATAGTAACTGATCCCTGCAAACTCCTTCCAAGCTCTCATGGAAGCACTCACTACCAGTTCCTCAAGTCCATCTCCCCAGCAGCTTGCCCCATCACACAGCAAGTTCACTCAGGCCACATCTCTCCCTGTTGCCAGCAAAAGCATGATGTCAGATAGTCAAGACAACACATATGGTATCTTTTCTACTACTGCTCCCTTATCAAGAAGGCGTATTAGCCCTGCAGAGAAAACACAAAAGTGTAACTGATGTGACACATTACATTGCTGACAAGCCCATACCACGTAATATAATTTTCTCCTTGATGTTTCCAATAATTTAATTATTTTCCCAGTAGTTTTCCAGCCCATGATGTTGACAGATTGCTCTGCTTCGTCCTCTTCCCTTCCACAGCATTTCACTTTATTGAAGACCTTTGTTTTACTGCGTCCTGTCCATACTCCAGTGCTCCTCAGACCATCTCCAACACTGGTTTCCAGCAGTCGTTACAAAGAGGTGGCAGGCAAGCAGGTCTTACGATTTACATGAGTAACATTTCACTTAACCATGACTTACCAATTTTCTGATGAAACATCTTGCCAAAGGTTAATTCACCCCTTTCCTCAAGGTATTTCTGCATAACACTGCGGATACTGAAAAAGAAGGGGGGAAAAAGAGTTACTTGAAACTGCTTATTTTAAACCAGACCTTTAGCACCCTTTGGAGAAACAGATCTCTAAAATGAAATGTTAGTGTAAAAGACTCATGCAAAATGAGAGGTTTTATCCCAGTTAGATAGTTGTGGGATGAACTGAAGGGTGGTATGGGGCTGCCAGCAGGAGCTGGAGCACCAAACACTGAGTGCTCTTCATCAGACACAGAGACTGCAGCAGAAACTCATAGGTAGCATCAGGTGGACTCTTGCCCTGGGATCATAGCACTTCCGAGGGAACATTCTGGTCATCACTTCTGTATTCTTGCATGAGGTTTTAGCTTGCACCATGTAAAACAAGTGTATAAGTCACTCAGAGCTAGAGCAGGCTGTTAGCACTGCAACCGCCATCTATCATCCAGAAAATGAGCCAACACAAGCTCCATTAGGCCCCTTAGTTTGGCTGCAATGCACTTAACATCTACTTTGCCTAATTTATAATGTCACAATCACCCATTTAAACCACATTAACAAAGATTTCCTTTATTTGTCAAGTAACCTCAATATTCATTGCAATATAATGCCCATAAAAATTCCATAGGGGCAACAATACAAGTTCACAAATTTGAGAATCAATGCAGCCCAGCAGCATCGCGCCTTGGTAAACCAACCCTCTTGTCATAGCACGAAGCCAAAATTCCACTGGACCTTTTCTGTTCCAATTTTACAATTGCTATTTTTGTATGTTCTATTTGTTTTTCTAAGAAGTACCACAAGTGCCCTGTAGAAAGTGCTCATGTCTTAAAAAAGACTATTCAATATCACGCAGGTTCCTGCAGAAGAAGGACTGAGCACCTCATCCTTGTAAAATGTGGCCTCTGAACTGCTTTGGGTTACCCTGAGCAGCAGAGCCCTGCCTGAAAAAGCAAAGGGCTGAGACCATCCCCAGCCCTGTGCCTACCTACAAGGACCCATCACCAGAGCTTCTGAAAACCCTCTCAAATATCAACCAGCAACTCCTCCATCGCCTCTGAGGGAGGAAAGTATCTGCACTCCGCTTCAAATGAGGATCTGAGGCATGAAGTCTGCATGACTTGACCAGAAAAACATCTCTAATAAAAGCCAAGAATTAGCTGGAAGGCTTAAACCCCAGCGTAGGGAATCTCTCTAGGAATAGTTTTTATGTATATCTCAAAGCCCCGCCTGGAACACAGCTCCATGAACACTGTGATCCCAGGCGAGCACTCTGGAGGGTAAGCACCACGTCAACTTAAACAAGAACAGGGAGGGCTGAACATTGTTAATCAGGTTCAAGGTTATAAATTATTCAGTGACGAACTTGCTAATCTTTTTATCTGCTCATTAAAAACTATGCCTCCTCTCTGCGCATTTTAACAATCTAAACAAAATACTGATTCCAAGCAAAGAGGAAGCAGTGGATAGAGACTGTGGTTCTGTCCTCAGGAAAAGCAAGGTAGTAAAGGAAAAGCTCTCACACAAGTGGCAGAACTGCCAAGTTTGGCTGCCTGTTCTATGGGTAGGTTTTTAAAAATATACATTTGAGTTTAACATGTTTAAAATAGTGATGGTAAAACTTAATTCTGCTCTTAAATACGTAAAATGCGAGCACATTGATGACAAAATACCTCCAGTTGTACCGATACCACCACGTGCCAGGGAGCACGGGTAGCATGGCCTGCTCTGCATCCTGCTTCTCCCAACCAGCCCTTCCCTTTGTCCCTCCATGCTTACGGAGGGCTCATAAATGACCATGGTGTGCATCACCATAGACCACAAACTTCTCTCCTGGTTGACCTGAGCCCATCAGAGCACCTGCACATGGAGCACTCTTGTGCAACGTCCCGTTCCCACTGGCCGCTAGACCGTTAGTAACAGAATGAGCCCTTTTAATAATAATGACATCAAGAAAGCTTTTCCCTGCTCCAACAAGTGCACTGCAAGAAACTACACAAATACAGCTCCGTCTGGACAATGGGAGGAGAGAATGAAATATTGAACGTGTGACTGAAGTGGCCAGGAAAACACACTGATTGTGATAGGAACAAAGGAGCGCGCCTCCTCCTCTCCCTCGACACGCAGCGCTTCTGGTCTGATGGATAACATGTCAAAGGAACAAAATGTTTTGGCAGCTACAGAATCTGAACAAATCTGTAAAATGATCACAGGCTCCGGGAGTCCACACTGCATTCCAGCTTCTGAACACAGACTGCCACCCCTTCAGAAGCACTTCTCCTCATCCAGATGAATAAATAGGAATAAAGGACAGTGACTAGATTATGACTACCCAGAATAACCACCTTCAGCTCTCACACAGACGTCAAAGGTAGAAATCTTTCTGTGTTCAAAAGAAACGAAGCAGAGTCCATATCTGCTTCAGAAGGATGGAAAATTTTGAAATGGAGCCTAGCACATTCCATAAACAGGAAGGAAGAACCCTCTCTGCTTCCATTCAGTGAATCATCAGTTGCCCTACACACAAACAATCTGGGTTAAAAGCTGCATTTCACAGAGAGGTAACCATTTCTGAAAAGCTTTCCATACCCACATGTGCTTTCAGCACAAACCACGCACTAATGCGAGAGTGGACTTCTTTGCACAAGTTCATCTCAGTTCACAGCATGATCTACCTTAACAGCACCACTCAGAAGAAGCAGAAACAAAAGCTGGCTAAAAACTAAATTCAGAAACAAAAGCGTATCTGACTGTGCTGTGGCAAAACCTTCTGTCCATGTACCTTCTTCCTTTCTGAAATAGAGAATAGCAAACAGAAACAACAGGTTTAACCAGCACTGAACTGAAGTGGGGATCTGGGAGCATGATGCAGCCCTTTGCCCTCGACAAGGCAGCGAAGAGAGCTGCACTGTGCCAAGGTCAGCCAGAGACAACTAATGTAGAGGTGACCCATCAGCCACGTTTTGAGAGAGCTCTTCATTGCAGATAAGGCAGTCATCTCCATCCTCGTCAGTGCAGACGGTACCCACGTAGTGCCTCATGCTGACATTGAGGGTAGCAATGGGATGCTGCAGGCACTTGGTGCGCTCATCTCTTGCAGCCCCATGGGAGAAGCTGCCCTTAAAGCAAAGGCTGAACAATCCAGCAGCTCAGAGCGTACTGCCTGCCCAGGAGCAGGCAGGGAGATGACAGTGATATCTAACTATAAACTCTGTGAGCAGCACAGGTCGCTCTAACCTGGTCAGCTTCTCTGCTGCCCCAGGAGAGGGGTTTGTTACAAGCATGAGCTGAAGAATCTGTTCAAAGGAGCTTTAAGCTGCATCTTGAAGCTGTAGTTACTACAGACAGCATCCTGGTCTTTCAGACTTGATCACAGAAACACACTGAAAAGCAACCTTCAGGTTAAAACACATTTGGCAATTCAAAAGCTCTCGCTGTCTACCAGCATGTGTGGTGGCACATGGTCTGACAGGACACAGCCGACTGCCGCGGGGCCAAGGTCGGTACAGGCGGAACATGTCTACTTCAAATCACAGCGTCTGAAAACCAGGAAGAAAACACATTATGTTCTATTTAAGACAGAAAAGGATGTGTATGGAACAGGCATCATTCACCCACAGCCCTCCCTCCCTGGTGAGCTACACCAGCAGTAGCAAATCAGGAGGTTCCTTGGAGGGCAGGGTGAGGATGAGGGCATAAGCAGAAACAGAAGTTAGGGAGGAGGGCAAAATAAACAGCATTCATTTTGGCATTTCCTAGAAGTTGTGCTCTGAATTTCAAAGCTGCATGGATTCTGTCCCCACAGGTCTGATACACTGAATTGTGCAGGAGTTCTTCTGAAAGAATCTTGCACCTAGGAAATGAAAAGGGTAAAGAACAATGTGATGGTATGTATGTGAATACATACTCTTACTATTGGAACTCGATCAAGAAGCTATTTACTATTGGCCTTACTGTATCTTAAAGGAGCTTTTAATTATTTATCATAAAAGGCCATTATTTTGTCTTATAAATCACTAACAGTTCAGGTTTGTGGGATATTATATATTGCAGAGATGCACCCAACAGCTTCAGAAGAAAAATGCTTGGCCTTATTGCAAGCATTAAAGAATCGAACCTACATTAGGAATGCACAGTTACACTCACTAATACATTCACCTATAGGCTGAACCAGAAAAAGGGGAACAGAAAAACAAACCAAGAATGAAATGGCAGCTTTAGGGAGGCTGGCCTGAGAGCAGAGTGCAGTATATAACTCTGCCATCATTTCCTGCACCATCCTGGGCAAGCCCTGAACATTCTCTGCCTCAGCTCTCCAGTCTGTAGAATTAAGCTGGGTTTCTTTTCTTCCTCCTCTTTGTCATCAGGGCAGTAGCATCCTTCTGCATGTGTGTATCCTATACCCAGCACAAGCTCCTGAGGGCTCCTGGCACATCCAAGAACTGCTTAGATGCTAATAATTATTTCAAGAGAATGTAAGATATTCAGCAGCTAAACCACCACTGCCTCTGGCTGCCGACCTTTGGCACCACCTTCCCACTCTCCCCATTCCAGTATCCTCTTTCCCCACTGGACAGTCACCTTCCATTTATTCTCACCTGTCTTCTCCCTTCTTGTTCTTACCCCCTATTTCCTTTTTCCATCCTCTCTCTCATCCTGTTCTCACCTTGCTCACCGTATTCATCACATCCCCTCATCCCATTCCTTCATCTCTGCTTTCCTCTTTGCCTTCTCTTTCTATACCAATACTCCAGCCTGCGCCCACAGGTAAGTCTCCCAAAGACCTGAGCTTGCTGCAGTCAGAAAATAACAGAGCCCACTTAAGACTCAATTTCAAATGAGGAGAAAATCTGGAAGCTTGAAGTACAATACTATCACTGCATCATCAGTAATACAGCTTCTCCTCAGAAGTATTTTTACTGAGGTTTTGTGGAGAAGGAAAGAAAACAAGTCACATAACAGAAGGCGACAGGGAGAAGAAAGGAAACATCTCAACATAATGAGTAAATCTGTGCGGCTGATTACTAAGGGTGCTGTTATTTTCTTGTAGTATATTCATCACTGGCATGAAGAATCTCTCCAACTGAACAGAAAATTCCCCGTGAACGAGACTAAACTGCAACAATCGCTGGATCACAGCCCCCAGCTCAGCTTAATGCTCCATTTCAGGGGTGAAAGCAAAGGGCGGACACTCGATGCAACCAGTAAAAAAGAATTCGTTTCCCTCCTGTGTAAGAGGTAAAAGAGATGGTGAACATATCACAAACGACTCAAGCCATTTCATTTTGCTTCCTTTCAGACTTGTACCCAGCTCAAAGTTCAGCAGAAGTTAATACTTCTCCAAATGATTTTGTTCTCAGATGCTGTAAAAGGTATTTTACACACTGCAACGCTTGTTTGAGCGATTAATGGGGCAAAGTAAATTCCCAGCATGTAAAGCTAGAAGGGACCATGAGACAGTCTACTTATCCCTTACTTGTAAAATTCCATATTCAAGGAGGAAAGAAATCATTAGAAGACTGTGGAAAAAAAAACAAAATCCAAACATTTTTGGACAAGAATGAAATAACATGGAAAATATACGTTCCTTCTGTTCTTTTACTTCTGAGCATCCTATACTATCCTATCCTATTACTGCAATACCCTTGACAGCAATGCAACATCCAGTTGACTTTATTATTTAATAGAGAAATAAAAGTGATGGTTGGTGCTACATTAATTAGAGCACACACTCATCCTACTCTTAGTCTCATCAGCTGACAGATAAAGTGAAGGAAACCAAACTTCATCTCCCTCCAGCAATGCAGCAGCACAGGCACCTGCAGCATGGGTCCTGGTCATTCCTGCATGGATGTCACAAAGGACAAGAACTGGGATAGAAAATAGAAAGGGAAAGAAGCTGGCACTTACTTCTACCCAATTTTCTGCCCTTGCACACCCTCTGAAGCTGATGCCAAGCCCTTTGCCAAGTCACTCGCTGCAGCCAGCTAATGCTCTTGTACCTGTCAAGGACAATTAACAGCATATTTCACCCTGTTTATGATGGAAGGGACTAAAGCTCAGCCACACATTCCCACACCCCCCCTTCAGTGCATGTATCTCATCCAGGAGACGAAGCAGCTTCACTTATGCAAATTGTAGTAATGGAGCAAGTTTACAAGTAGAGAGCCAAAAGCAAGAGCTACATAGTGATGATGTCAAAATATGCACTATCCTCATGTTCCTTGAGGATCGGCTGCATTATCATTGCTGGAATCTGAAACTAACATAAAAGCCTCTAAGTACATGAATTTTTCAGGAATAATTACACTGCCTGGTAATGTCAAGGACTTGCCATTCCACCAGAATGCTGCTACTGAGAGAGTACAAGGAGGAGAAATTGGAGCAAAACCACATCTCCTCGCTCCTGCAATTAAGTAATTTGTCACTCATCATTCTTGTTCTTAAACAAATACAAAATACTGAAGACGTGCCAATTTTTTTTTTATCTTCTCATATCTATACGATGTTTAGATCTTTCTTTAAATGCAGTGTGCAACCATAGACAGTAAGTGAGCTACCACGAACTACGGCCAACGTTTTCTTTCGCCTGTGATTTATTTATTCACTTATAGTCTCTGGATGCAATTGTACAGAGACTTCAGTGTTTATTTGCACTATCCAAATCCATCAGAAACTTGCTAAAACTGGACCACAGATCCTGCCCCAAAGGCCTTTGAACTGCCAGCATGACAGGGTCAACAAGCCCAACTCAAAGCAAGGACAGACTGGCACACAGCCAGTGCAGCCAACCCTTCCTTCTTTAGAGAAGTGCCTTTAAAAGGTTCAGTAATGCAAAACAGATCAAAAGTGAAACCTTTCACATAATATGTGGCCTAAGAATCACCTCTTCCCAGAAGTCTTTTAAGCAAGTTCAAACTACAGGAGCTGGTGCTTGTTTGTGCATCACCAACACACGGCATCGGCCGGGCTGGATTGCTGTTTGCCTCTAATAAAGGCTTTGATTTGCAGAGCTCTACCAAGAAACCTGCCCTTTCCTCAGTTCCTTTCTCCACAGGACATGACACATGCTGACAGGATGAATTCCTGGCACATTGGAAGGGGACTGGGGGGGTTCTACATGAACCGGGGGGTGGGGGGTTCTACATGCATCCCAACCCTCTCAGACATTATTATTTATGAAAGGTAGATTTATATAGGTGTTTATTCAGTATTGGGATTATTTTCTTGCAGAAACTAACAAGCATGGGGTGAAGCTCTTGCTGTGGGAAACAGCTGTATTTTCTGAAGCTAGGAACTGCTGCTTTTACCTCAATTTAGTTCAATTAAATGGCGTTATTTGGTTTATGCACCTGGTCCTGACGGCTCCCGATTGGCTTTTTTCTAATTCTACTAATTACAAAAAAAGAAATAATAACGTTGTTATTGATAAGAAGATTAAACCAGGCCATTCCACATGATTTCACCTGAAAAGAAACTGAGAGCTGCATACATCCATGTCCTGATCTTATAGTTCCAGAGCTTTGCCAAAAGCATTTCACATGGGAAGGCCCTGGCACTGTAAAGCTGTCATACCTGTACAAGGAGCAATGTCTATTAATTTTACTGGAAAGGCAAATCTGCCTGTCCACGTCTCCCACCAGGAACACCATGTGTGCTCCGTGTGCTGCAGCCGGTCAGATGCATCACACCTACAATGCAACATCACATCACAAAAGCTTCCCCTCAAAACACTCCCAGAAACATCCGTGTTTTCAGCACAGCATCAGCAGATTGCACACAGATCCTTTCCAGATCAACCTCATTTACCTTCTTTCTTAATTAAAGTAATGACACCCGAGGGAAGGTCTATGTTTCAAAACATAAGCTTCAGTCTCGCAGCATCCCCACAGGAGAGCTAATTGGAGCATCTCTCTCGAGGCCAGAGCTCTCTTGCCTGAACACAGAGATGCTCCGAGTACTGTGTGCTCAGGAGTCGAGACAGTCCAGGGCCTCACTGCTTATCCAAAGCTTGGAAAATCAAACTGCAGTCCCTGCATCTGCCAAAGGTCCTACGAGTGACCACAGGTACACGGTTACTTTCTGTCAGGCTTAGTTTCTGATCTGTAGAACACAGGTAGCACCAGGGCCCTTCTTTGAGACTCTCACTTCTCATCTATTAAAGCCTTGCCACAGGACCTTCATCCTCCCATGCTCTTCTGCACAGGACTGACTTTTATTAATGTGTCACTGCAGATAAACAACTAACAGCCCGAATTCCAAGTGAGAGAACACCCAACTGATGCTGGGAGCAGCATCCGCAGCCCTGCTCCACGGGCTCCGGCACTGACAGTCCACATCCATCCCGAAAGCCTGCATTTTCCCTAAGCCAGTCCTGCAGCACAAAGCTGAGATAAAAAGCAAGCACACGTTGTCAGCAGCCCCAAGCTTCCCGTATGTATACGAAACTATTTTGAGAAACCCATCTTTTTACTACCTTCCCAACCACACACTTCTACCGACAGCACTTAGGAGGCTGCATCCCCAAATAAAATTTAACTGCTGTCATCTGTCCTCACCCCGAGCAGGGCTGAGCTCTTCCCCAACAAAACCACAACTGCTCAGGCCTTCTTGGAATGCTAGCTCAGAAAAAATCAAGTTTTAACCCCTCCTCAACCAGTTACCATGTGAATAGTCAAGCATCCCTCTTCAGCCAAGCAAGGCAAGATGTAAGCTTCAGTCTACACACTTCATCATTGCTGAACAGGAAGACTAACCTTTGAAACACACACCTCACTATGAATTGCACTAAACTAAAGGAACAACTGCCTTCTTGACCGTACTTGTCAACAGTAATTTACCACATTAAGTAAGGAAATAAAAAATAGCCTAAGACAGAAGACAAGCAGGATGGGCCAGTGCAGTGCTCACGCTGCTCTCCAGGCATCCAACAGCACTATTGCTTGAGGCAGGGGACAAAAGGCATGCTGGAATGTCTCAAATATGTAAAAATACACCCTCATGGGTATTTTTAGCACTTGAAAACTGGGCAGATGCTCTGCTGTCTCACTGAAATCAGAAGACACCATCTCAGAAATGTCAGCTGCATTGCAGAAGTACAGTAACATGGAATACCGCATCCATACGAGTAGTTTACTACCCGTTTCATGAAAGTGCCCAGTGAACTCTGAGAAGCCCCAGAGCAACACTCTGGCCTTGGAAAGTCCCTACTGCTTGTCTCCAACACACACCTACTCCAGGGTCACCTATAGCACTTGCTGGAATCCTTGCCTTGTGTTCACCACACATTCAGCCATCCCTAGTTCTCACCAAGCTTTGCCTCCTGTATTCTTCACTTACACGTTCATCTCAAACAAGGAGATGCGGTATAGCTGCAGGACAATAAATGAGTTCCTAAATCCGTTTCATGCAGAATCCTTTTTCCTTCTGTATTTTACAAACTGCGTGTCGATGAAACCATTCTGAACAGTTTGAGGGTCCTGCATGCTGGTTTTAATTTCTCACTTCAGATTTTTCAATTCAATATTTAGTAAGTCCTGGAAATGGCATAAAAATACCAAGAAACACTTAACTAAAAACCCTGTAAATGTCAAACAAAACCCTCAACTGTTTTGCAGTTTTACACAGCCAAGCTTAAGGAATTCTATTGAAATAATTTACAGTCATTATTACCACAAGCAGATGGAACATGCTCCAGTGAAGCACCACCACCTTACAGAGCTAAACTCACAAATTCAGCCAAATTAAGCATTAGATCCTTAATCTTCCATAGCATCTCCTGTTTAATTCTGCATTCATTGGCACGTTTCTGTGCACAGCCCAGGAAATGCATAAGCCTTTGCAGAATCTGGGCCTATGTTCTTCTGAAAACAGGAAAACAGCACTTTGAAGATTTCTACCATTTGCATTCAGACAGTGAGGAAGAAGCATGATACAGCACAAGACTTCCTGGAGCTGCTATATTCTCTAAGCAACCTGTGTATAAAGTAGGGGTTTGGTGTTAATGTCACTGGTGAGACCCTGCCATGCCACGGAGCAGCAACACAAAAGGTGTTCCAGGTCCCACACGTGCCATCGGAGGGAAGTGAATGCAAATGGGTAGAGAGAAGCAGACGGGAAACACCATGGGTAAACAGCAACCACTGCCTCAGCACTGCAAGCACCAGGAGATTAAACACAATAAACCTCAGAAGCCTCGTAAGAAACAGGGTATTTTAATGAGGGATTCAGGGAGGAGCTCTGTAGTCCTGAAGGCAACGATAAGCACGGACCAAAGCCAGCAGTGCCCCTCACCTCACATCGGGCAACAGAAGCTGCAGCAGTTCCCAATACCGTGACACTAAGCAAGAGATGCTCAGTGAGTGAAGTGCCAAAGCAGAAGCCCAAAACTGAGAGGTATGCTTGGAGCAACAGAGAAGCACCTAGAAAGATGCAAAGGGATGACACGAGTGTAACAGCAACAAGGATGAAAATTACACAAACAACTGTCAGGAAGATTTGGGTAGAGACGGCACTCTAAATGAATAAGCACCACAAGAAAATGTTAAAGAAAGCCAGAGAAAACACCATCAAAGTAACCGAGCCTGACAGAGACAGAGGCTCAGCCTGTAACTTAAGAGATGTTACAGAAGTTTCAAGAGGTACAAGAAAACGCTGGAGGGAACACGAAGAAACAACTGAAATTCAGAGAAAGTACAGCGATGCCAAGAGAACAAAACTGAAAACCAGAAGGATCGAGGATGGAGATGCTTAACTCCTAGCCAGAGATGCCCTTTGGTTTTCAGCACTGTAACATGAAGAAAGCAAAGCACAAATAGTTCAGCATAGAACTGGGAAAGAAAAAGCAACCTCCATGCATTCAGTGAACCTCAAATGGTTTTACATGAGTTGGTTTGAGTACCAGGTAGGAAAGCAAAGAGCACACTCCAGACTAACCTGCCTCAGGAAGAAGCAGCGGGGTACCAGTGCCTCACTTCAACTCTAAAGGTAAAGCGAGGATGGATGATAACTGAGGAAAAACATGTTAAAAGCATGGCTTTTAAGGAAGTGACAGCAACATGCTCCTTTTTCCCCAAGGGGCAGGATTCAGAAGCATACAGGAGGACAGCAGAGCTGGATGGAACCCACTGCAAGCCCCGCACCCTCTTTGCTTCCAGTTACTGGATTTCTCAGACCATTTTTCTCTACTTCACATTATGAAAATCCTTTACTCAGAACAGAGGAAGCTGCTGGCAGATAAAAGGAGCTGTTCTGTAGTGTTCTTCCACTGCCCTTGATCAAAATAAGGGAAATCTAAAATTTACATGGAAAAGTGAAGACCTTCAGAACTCTGCCTAAAACCTGGAATGCAGTGAATTTACTCCTTCCCCCAAAACTAAAACTATTGCACATTAATTCTGCAGAAAATGATCAAGGTTTCGTATTTGCTCATGTTTCAACACATCTGCTTTTCCGTTTCAGTCCTATCTGTGCAGGCCATTCTGCCTTTGACACCCTTCTGTCCACCCATGCAAATCCACCCACAAAGCAGCTCCCAAGGAACAACGCAGAACACAGGGATACCGCAGCTTTCCCAGGCCTTGGCAAGGCCCTTTGGAACGAAAGGAAACGCAAGAAGGGAAGGAAAAGCAGATGACAGAGGATGGAAAAAGGGTCGTTTTGTTGTGGTGTTTTAAAACAACAAAAACACCCTCAGCCTCTTCCTTGGGCACTTCTTGTCTCATCAGTGCTCGCTGGCCTTTTTCTTCCCAAACTGTGATATTTAACATGTTCGGTACAGAAACAGTCTGAGGATACCCCATATAAACTCAGCAATAATCAGCCCCACGGCCAATAAACTCTTCACCCTCATAGTTTATTTGCTGCTAAGCCTTGGCCTGCGGCCTTGGAATTCATTCTGCTGCACTACAGCTATTTCCTTGTAAACAGGAAGCCCCCTCAAATTTGCATTACAGTAAACTCATTTACTTCATTTGCTCTTATCTCAGCGATATAAACCGGTGCCTACAGGTGTGCCAGGCTCCAGCAAAGAGACAAAGTGGGACAGGGGGGAAAACCTTTGTGATATATCCCCAGGAGGTAACGTCAGCGCACAGGATGCCCTGGCTGGGCAGTGGTTGCCTGCTGGAGATAAAGCGGCAGGGAACACATTCCTGCTGCAATAAGGCAGAGCCATGGACTGTCAGGCATGGATGTGATATTCCAGTGACCTTCCTGCTATCTGTCCCGCTGACAGCCAGGAGCCGAACGGCAGGATGCTGCTCGCAGCGTTACAAGCCGGCGCTCATGCTCCTCCGAGGAGCTGCTCTCACACCCCGAAATGAAAATATATATTTGGAAATGTTGTTTGATTTCAAACTCATATAAGGGAGGACGTTGTGCGCTGTATTTTTTTTACTGTTACTATATCAACCTGCATTAACCAGCCGATTTATGTAATTTTACATGAATCACTTTGCCAGCGATACAGACTATTTCAGTATATCCAACACACTGTGTCTGCTTTAATGAGAGGGACCAAAAAAAAACCCCGACCAGAAGCCAGCAGGAAGACATCTGACACCAGAATAACGGTCACAATTTCCTACTGCATGAGGAAATCCCTGGTTTCAGTTAGAAGCTGAGAAGTTCAGTCATTTCAAGCAACCTAAGAGCCGTTTGTGGTCCCAGGCTTAGGTAAGTCTGCTCTCATTTATGTCCACGCTTCCTCTCATTCATTTCCTGAGCTGTCCTGTCCGTCCCACAGCATCCTGGCATCGCTCACAAACCAATTCCTTGCTTAAAGCTCCTCGCCTTCTGCAGAGCACAACAGTCCGGGGGGGACGGCAAACAATCCTTTTCCTTTAATATCTCATGTAATCTGCAAACAGGTTCTTCCACACGCAGCTCCGGGAGCCAGGCGTTGCACCCACCTCACCCTTCACCTCTCCTCCTACTCCGCAAAACTTCCTCTTGCACCCAGCTGCCACTGAACCATCTCAGGGCAACGACCAAACATCGGCCCAATGCGGATCCAGGAGGAGGAAAGCACTGTGCTGCGGGCTCTCCAGGCCTGTGCTGGGCTACGAGGCTTGCTCTGCACTCTGTGCAACGGGATATCAGTACCAGCAGCAGCTTCTGAGCCTCCCCACAAGCTCCAACAGTGCTGCTGTTTGTTCATGTGGGTGCTGGAAGGACCCTTCCTCCTCTGCACCCCTCCACATCCCACCTTCTACCTCCTCAGAGAGGTCCCATCCCTGCTGCAAAGGCAGAATCCCACTGCACATCCCTGCCACCGAGGACAGCAGCACTGAGGAATGTGAAGCTACCAGCACTCCAGTAAACACACAGCACCTCAGGCTAACAGCAGGCTAAATGTTATGGGTACTGTTTTCATGAGCATCTCCACACATCAGGAGAAAACCAGGCACCTCCATCTGCCCAAGAACCCATCTTCAACTGGACCCTAAAAACCACTGCCAAGGCCCTCTCCCTGAGGTTTCACACCCTTGTAATGGGGATTAACACAGGCCGAGCACCCCCGTGCCCCTCACCTTCCACACTGCCCAGAATTCAAGCATAAAGGCAGAAAATCAAGTGACCCAAGTGCGAGAGGGCTTCAGCGAGCCCCCGCTCGCGGCAGAGCTGGGCTAGGCCACCAGCAGCCGTGCAAACTGCCTACACGCTTTGCAGTGCACTGGGGGGTTGGTTTTTATTGCTGCAATCTGTAGCCTGCCTGCTAAAACATCATTTTGCATATATACATATATATATATACACACAGAGAGCCGTGAAAGGTTACTTTTCATTCCAGCAGTAAATAAGTAAGCGATGCTCAGGTGATTTTATAACCCGTGCATAACCAAGGGATGTCGTTCAGCAAAAAAGATGCTTTCCACAGAATCCCAGCCTGGTTTGTTTTGGAAGGGGCCTTAAAGCTCACCCAGCTCCAACCCCTACCACGGGCAGGGACACCTTCCACTGGAGCAGCTTGCTCCAAGCCCCAAGCAAACCACCCCAGCCCGGCGGAACCCACAGTGATGGAGCCGGCCGTGAGCCCGAGCCGTGCCCCGGTTCATGGCTGAGCACACACCAGCTCTGCTCCGAGAGCTGCCTGCGGAAGGAAAAGCCTCCCGCCGAGTCTGTCCCCGCATCTCCCTGCTCCGTGGTCAAACCCCCGAGAGCACAGCTCTGCGGAACACAACACGAGCGTGATTCAGTCCGGGTTTACCCTCCTATGGAGCTCACCGCTCCAACTGCCTCTCACCCGCTGAATGAAGCATCAAGTTTAGCCTCCAACAAGCGCCCGGCCGCGGGGTGGTCGCTTCCCCCGGAGAAACGGCGCTCTCCG
>JANHGB010044404.1:2652-17970 GCA_026283785.1 Coracopsis vasa
CATCAGCGCGCTTGTAGCAAGCGTGGGTAAAGCCCTTCCCAAAATCTTCGTTCGCGAAGTCAAGCCATCAATCAAACCAGAGGATGCTGGTCTTACGAACAGTATGCTCAAGTATCATCAAAATGTAGATACTGGAAAGTACAAGTGATGAGGTTATTTGGCCATCTCCTGTATAAATCATTATTAAATGACAAGAGAACATTAATTTTACAGAGGAAAGAAACTTGGGTGTAAAGATTATTCAGTTATGTCCTTGGAATCCTCATATCTGAAATATATTCTACAGGCTAGGTATGAAAAGAGTTAATTGCAATGATCAACGAGTCTAAATATTTGCAGATAGTCATTTACTTATTAGTTCCCAGGCATGAACTTAACTGCAGTACATATTTGTGCATATGCTCTTATTACACAGTAAACGTGATATTAAATATATTCACCTAAGAGGTTTAAATTAATTCATTTTACCTCACATTTTATAATGCAAGAGTGTATATAAAACTTCTTGTTCTGGCTTAGCTTGTTAGGCTACAGTAACAAGACCATATTTCTAATCCTAAGAGTGTCAATATCAAGATTTAATACTGTTTAATGAATGCAGTTTAAATTTATACCCCTTGTTAATTTAGATTAACTTTCAATGTGTCCCTATGACAAACGTGGAGAATATGATAATATTTGCTTTATTGTCCTCTAAACTAACAGAAACTATTACACCTTCAACTTAAATGTTCCCTAAAAGTACCATTTGCAAGCATTATTTTCATGACCATATAGTCTCTTATGAATCATATAAAGCAGTATTAACAGTTGTGTTTTATGCAGTCAAGCATATTTTTGGGAGATCAATGAGCATCATCTCTCCTGAACACCCATCTACAGTTTACACAGGCTTTATTTTCCATTTGGCACATCCTTTTATATTAGGTTAGTAATAGCTATGTTTACAAAATCATTAGTGTTTTCTAAGACATAAATGTGTAGGACAAAGAGATTATGGCAAAATAACTAAATGTTTAAGTAAATTTTACTTTTCTGTTCTGAACTTTCTATCTTAAATTGTTTATAAGAGACAATATTTTGAAACTTGCAGTAGTTGATAATAGTTAGAAACTATTTTTTCTACTTTAACATGCATAGACAACTAACAGAAAAATAGTCAATACATTTGAAAATGCAAACTTTATGTAATGCATACATTAGTCCAGAGAGTTTAGAAAACCTTTTAAACATTGTCATATTCTTTTGTACAGTAGTTTAGCTAGAATCTCATTGTTATTTGTGAAAAATATTAGAGTCTGCTCTGGCTAAATTCAAAGGGTTTCTTATGTTTATGGCAAGGATGTTGCAGTGCACAAGCCTGTATTATTGAATACAGTGATATAACCTGTACAAAGTTGCTACAAGTCATTATGAACATTTTCAAATACAGTGATTTCATTTAAAAAGCTATGGAAATGCTCAGGGGTCTCATTTATTTATCTAATGCATGGAACCTATTAAGGCTTTAATCAGCTAATACTGAAATCTTGCAATGGAGGCACTAGTCCTCATTAATACAGCTGCTTTGTCCTAAAAAAAGAGATTTAAGAACAATTACCTAAAACTGCAGCAAAAACACTTCCTTTTCTCCCAGTATTTGCAGTTATTCTATTGTCATTTATGTGTTTTTTTGCCTAGATCTGTCTCTGTGAAACTCCCCTTGAAAGACAAATGCTTTGAACATTCTAGGTAGCTTCACTCTTTAAAGAAAATATTTACAATGCAATGCAAACCCCCTTTTTCTTTTTTTCTTTTCTTTCAAAAGAACTACACTGTTATGAGGAAAGTTTATTGTTGGAGCTGATCAAAGGGACAAGACTTTTCCAGCTCTTAAGCTGGCTGACACTTGCCAGTGTTACGAGACAGGGTTTTTTATTTTTACGAGTCTTAATGAACTCACTGGGCTTGTTCTGAAAAGCAAATAGACACAGAAAATGTGTGCTGAAGTCCCAACACTTGGACTGAAGAACATTATCTTAAATCTGTGGTTAAATTCTGTAGCTGGTCAAGGTGCAGTTCAGAATGAAGTCAATTCAGTATGACTTAATGAGGAATGAAGAGGGGAATCTGTGTAAGCACTATGCCAGAACAGGGACTGTCACAGAAGTAAAAAATAAGGGGGGCGGGGTGAGAGGAATTTGAATCAGGGGGACTTGTTTTCAAAATATAACAATGATTTATAAATCTACTTTTGGCATATATATGTATAAAAAAACAAGGACAAAGAAGTGATATGGTGACTTTTTGATCAGTCTTTTTCAAAGTTCATAATTTCACAATGGTGTGAACATGGTTAGTAAGATGTCAGCATTTCAGTGAGGTGAGGCCATTGAGGAAGAGTGAAGGCAGAGTCTACAAATATTCATTCTGTTTATGTTCATGCATTAAAGGCAGACAGTTGCAGTCCTTCAAAATGCTGACTGACTAATCAAAGTAGTTTGGAGAAGCTAAAAGCTGTTCCAAAAGGCTACCTTGAGAATTAACTGGCCAAATATCCTATTCACTCTGAAAACTTTGGAAAGATTGCAGCTTGTTGAGCTTTGTTATACATAAACCCTGGGGACTTAGAAAGCAGTGAGTGGTAAATTCACATTTTAAGATTCCTTAAGGGGTAAACTGAAAAACTTCCTGGAAAAATAACAGATGAGCATCAACTGAGATCACCTGGATACTCAAGCAAGTTGTTCAGGCAGAGTCTGCAGATGGAAAGGCTGAAACTCAGCTTTCAGAATCCATGAAAATGGTGAGAATTGAAAATTCAGAAGTACCATCTTGTGTCTTTACCATGACTGAAATCACAAATGATAAGTAATCATCAAAGCTTAACTTTTAAACATTTAGAAAAGGGTCATCATGAAGAGTGGAGAAGAGGAACCTGAGAAAGACAGATGTCCACAGCCAGCCATTTGCAGTTTTAATGAGAAAATAACACCACCTCCATCTCTGCCTATTTTTAAAGACAATGCCGCAGAAAATCAAGAAAACATTTAAAAAGATTTTGTAATTTCCTTAGCCCTCTCCTGCTAAGCAAAAGAAGAACCATTCCTAGTAACGTTAGAGATGTGAGTCTTCTTCAGTTATGCTGGAAAGAAAACGAAATCATCCATAAAGTATTTTCTTATAGGCATTTTTCTATAAAATCTGTGAAGCATTAAATAGGCTTATTTTACATAATCACAATAACATTCCTCTCTACTAAGGTTTAAAAAAAAATCAGTGCCACTGTTCTTAGATTTTTATTTATTAATAACTAGAACTTCAAACGTTATGAATTTGTCAAGAAGAATAAATAGTATCTCTAAAACTATAGCAGCGTTTTTATGCCACTGGAGAAGAGATTGTCTCAGTATTTCACTGATAAACCTATCTTTCAGGTCAGTGATCCATGAACTAGGAAGAATTTCCAAATAAGCCAATAAGTGCTTCGAAGGAGAATTTGTCTATTGTGTCAATAAGCACATGTGAAATAATGTTGCAGCTTTCAATATGACACATCATATTGAGCTGCATGATTTTTGTGGCAAAGTTTGAGTCAGTCTGATCTTTTACAAGGGTAACTTAAGCAATACTTTCTATTCTGGCTGACCAATAGCTTAAGCTGCCCAGCTTCAAATGCAAAAGGGAAGCTCAAATTTAAATTAAGCATACTTCTGCAGGATTAATTTAAGATTGTAAAGAAAATGAGGATATTAAAATGCAAGCCAAAATCTCCTCATAAAATCTTTTTGTACAAAATCTTTTTGTACTATTCTTATCTTAATTTAGAACAATTGTGCACTCCTAAGCTTGATTTGAACAAAAGGTATAGTGTAAAATCTGATTTAAAGTGTGTGATACCTGTGTAATACATCAATGTGCTATAAAACACATCCTATAAAAGTAACAACTCTGTAGGTTGTTTTATAATCTCATATCTGTGAGACAGCCATGGCTGATATTATAACTGAGGCCATTCTTATTTATGGTGTGAAACCAGAGCATAATCTTGCAGTGATACTTTGTATTAGTAAGGCACTGGACAATTAGGTTTTATTGATAAATTTCCACTTTTCTACGTATTCTAATAGCTCCAGAACTGTTGAAAGAAACTAATAAGGCGCCATCTTCCAGATTTGTTGGACAAGATCCATATTTTGATGGATGCATTTATTGGTCTTGGGTTTGATCTATGTAACTTTTTAAAAAATAATAAATAAATCCCAATCAAAACCCCACCAGAATGAAAGATACAGCCAGTTATACTATACTGATTCTCCAGTGTATTTTTCATATCAGTAGCAGCCCTTTTGGGAAACGTAACCATGGAAATTCAAATTGACTATCCAAACAGCAATTTGTGAATCATTTATTGAAAAGAGTACATTCTTTGAGGAAAAGACAGGAAGGGGCAGAGAGAATAAGTTATATGAATTAAGATTAGTGGCCAGAGCTTGAAATACTGAAGCACTAAACTGATACCTAATGACTGAAAGTGGATGTAAATTGTATTAGTGTAATGAACAAAGAGAAAGTGAAATGTATTAAGGTAAAAAGTGTGTCTGTATGTTGTCTTAAAAAAAAAAGATAAAACCTCTTCCCCCACCCCTCCAAACCCCAAAATAATTTAAATCTTTTCTGCCTTGGGAATCCTTGCTATTCATAAAAGCACTATTCATAAAAGCACTTCTAATTGTTTCAAAACTCATCAAAGTTTCCTTTATCAGTGAGAATTTTCACTCTTCCTGGATCTGATTTAATGATTTAGTCACTATGGTTTCTTACCATGAACTCTGCTATAATGGGGATCCTACACAAATTACGTAAATTGTATTCATTCAAGTACTGTAAATGGTGAAGCACTTAATTTTATTTTTTTTTTTTACTCAATTTAATTGAAATGGGACCATTTAAATAGAGCAGTTAGAGAGCTCTCTCACAGCCCAAGAATAGCTAAGATTATCTTATTGTGATTGGTTTTAGAGACAGTAACGTAGACAGCTAATTTGGAGTTATTTTTTCCATTACTCTGATTATCAGTACCATGTAAAATACATGTATATATGCATGGACTACATTTCTCACAAAATCTATCCTGTGCCCTGTTTTGTGGCTGATGTTTTCCATAAATTGTTGCTCTTCAGGCAGGCTTTCTGTGTGTCTTCAGTACTGTGGCTGCTTGGAATAAGCAGATTTCATCCTACCACCTTTCTTGACTTTCCTCCTGAAGCCATTTATGGTAATGCCCGATGAGTATTTAAAACATGTGCATGGTATTGTTGCCTGTCACACAGGCTGTTTGGCATGAAGGCTTTCTCTGATCTGCTCCTGTTAATAGGCTATTTAAGATGCCATGGAGTTACATTTATTAAAGCTTTTGAGGCTAAGAAAGCTTGCTGTGTATTTTCTAACAATTTACTGTAAAAGAAGCACACAAAGCATTGTGGCTCTGTTTGCACAGTCTACTCTGTCAGGCTTGCTAGCAATCTAGCTAATGCATAGAGCTTAAAAATATCTGATTACAACGTATGGTTTATAAATACAGAAGATTTTCCTCAGTATGACATGCATGTTTAAATATGCACCATTCTAATAACAGGGATCTAGATACAGTTGCAGTATATTTTATTGAGATTTCCTTTCCTTCTGAATCTCCCTTAGAGCTGTATCTATTTAGATTCTAAGGTTGTGTATCCAGGATAGCTTGTAAAAGGAGTTGGTATTTTGACTGTATTCTGGAGTTCACAAAGTTCATTCAGACTAATTTTCAAAATAAATTAAATTCTTTATCAGATGTCTATTTCTCCAAGGCAGTTTGATCCTCAGTTGTTGATCTTGCCACTGGGGGAGGCAGACTGGTGTGGCCAACAGAGATTATCTTCCAATTTCACTTCCGTTAACATTTTAAACTAATTTTTAAGATGTGTCTCCAAAGTACATCTTTACAAACAAGAGAAGAGATGGTGACAGCTTGTTCTACAGAAAAGATTTCTGATGGTTCAGCTATGGTCCAGCTACTGCTCTCCACAAACATCCCTGCCCCCCCTTTTTTTTTCTTCATTCACTGGCAATACGTGTGCATTTGTTAAAGTGAGTTATAGCCAAACATTCTAGTTTGAAATACAGCTGTGACTGAACATATAAGGGCATGCTAATAGGGAAGATCTATGTATCCTCTGGTGTAAAACTATTTATGAGAAAATATATGACTGTAAGCCTTCCAGGAATCTAATCACCCTTCATATAAGTTGTGATTTGTGCCCCACAAAATGCACAGTGTGAGCTTGTCCTACTTGCTAGGATGGGGTACAAGGCAGTTGGGACCCTACTGGTATAACAGACTAGGGTGGATAATTTGGATTCCTTGAGATCGAACAGCTTCAGGTAATCACAGTAACCTTGGATCATTAAATAACAATATAAAGGACTTAAGATATTCTGACTGCAAAACTTTCCTTACAGAATTTTTATAGTATTCCTACAGTTAGAATTATCTAAATTTAATACACTTTTTGAACAGGTAATTGCAATTTTGCAAATTTTTTCTCATAAAAACTTGAGTATGAACAAGGCAGCTGAGGGTTTTAATTTTAATCTCCTCAGATTGGTTAATTGCTAAATTGCAGAACTATAAGAGGGTTTAGAAACTTCTATGAAAACTTGTATATATTAAGGTATGGCAGGATACTCTCTTAGGTCATATATTCAGAAGATTTGCTCTGATTTGTATACTGAAGTTTGCAATTTTACAAATGTATATTTCACAAATGAAATTGATATTTTCTATTATTTCTGCATAAAAATTACCCATCCTTATTTGGCAATGTTAAAAGGATTAAGTTGCATATAAGGTAAATAAATTCTAGATGTAACTAGTTGCTCAATTGTTATTATTTAAACTTGAAAGTCCACTACGTCTTGAACTTTTTTTCTAGCTTCATGTTACATGGTCAAGGCAAAAATGTTAAATGAAAACGCATACTAATTGCAGCATTTCTACTGCTTATCATTAAAATTATGTTTGTGTTAGAACCTTTCTTCTGGCGTAAAATAATTTGCACAGTACCTGACCTTTGCTTATTAATAGAAAGACTAATGATCATTTAAACTCAAGTTGTTTGGGTTTTGTTTGTTTGTTTTTAATATTTAGAACTCAAAATACAATCAAAAAAGTTCTAGAAATCTAATATCTTCATACTGAGGAGAGCTGAATCTCCATACCTTTCTTCTGCTCATTCACTAAACTGGGAGGACTAAAATATCAACAAATTCCAAGGCTGTTTTCCATGAGTTGTTTCCTATCTGGCATGAATTTTTTAATTTCTTAAATGCTGAAAATACATTTGTCATTATTTATGTCTAAAAGAAAGATCCCATTTAACCCAACCTATATAAAATCTTAGAAACACAAATAACAAAGGTGAAGTTAAATAAAAAACCTCCATATCATAATATTGAACTATGTCTGGTTTAATTACTATTTCTGGTCTCATCATCTAAGATGTAGATGGAAGAAGGAAAGTAGAGAGACTTTTTTAAAAATTTCATCTTGTGGATTCAAATTTTATCAAACCAGAACAACCTGAATCTTAAGATACATGGGCACAGTTTTATGTCTCTTCCACCATGAAAAATAAATCCAGTTATAATGTCTTCATCATCACTTTGTCTCTTTCCCCTCAAAATAAAATTTACTATTTTGAGTAATGCTATTCCTCAGCTATTTTCATCATGTTTTACGTTGATAGATGAAGATTTTTCTTAGCTTCTTCTAATCCTTTCAAATATATCCTAAAGTTCTTCTAGATGTGGTAAATCCAAGGAGGATTGCGCCATAGCTCTCCTCATCTACTTTTGTTTTCAGTCTCAGGGGTCAGATGTGCTATCAAGATGATCTGTGAAGACTGCATAAAGGGAAAGATTTGATCCAAATCACTTTGATAGTCCAGGACAAAGGACAACCTATATTTCACCAAGTAGTTGATACCTTGGTCCATTGGCTGAATATCTGTCCTCTTGCACTAATGTCAGAGAGCAGAACATTAAAATCAGGGACCTAACAGACACATAGGAGAGTCTGCATGTCAAAATAAAGGTTGTAAAAAGACACAGAGCCTGTATCTGTTGTAGCTTAAATATGAATTAAACTCTTCTTTAACTGAAAATAGTATTGTAATATAAAACCCATAACTGAAATAAGGATGTCTTAAGTCATTAAGAAAAGCGACTTAAACTGTTCATCCAATCTCACCTAAAAAATAGTTGTATGAAAAATATGGGTACTTTTGAGCTGTCATTCCCACAGGAAGTACAAATATTAATTACTGATCTGACAGTAACTTATGTCCATGTGCAGTAGCAGGCTGTGTTCTCTGCCTTCTCTTTATTTTGTTTCATTTTATTTATCAGAATCCCTGACTGCACCTTTTCCTCACATGCATAATCTGCTGAATGGGCAAAGTTTTTGGTTTAACTTTTGCTTCACGAAGACCCTGGTAAGGATCAGGTTCTCAAGCAGATTAAATGAACTGCTGGATTGTAAAGGGGGCTTTTTTGTTCTCACCTGTTACATCTGCCTGTAGTGCTCTGGTCCTGGTTGGTTATATCAATGGGAATATTTCTGAAAGAATTCCTTTTTTTTTTAAATAGAATATCTTTCTATTTCCCAGTTCTTGCAGTTTGCCAGAAAGGTTTATAACCATGTGGCTTAATGCCCGCATGCTATCCTTCCCCTTCCTAAATATACTGTGTCATATAAACTCTTGTCAGTTTCTTTGGAATTTAAGCATACTGATGCACCTAACACTGCCAAGGGGAAAACAAATACAAGGCCAGATGCTTCCAGCCTTTTAGCACCTTGTAGCTGTTCCCTCACAATAAAGTCCCCATTACCCCAGAGGGTTTTCCAATTACTTCTCTGGTCTTCTGAGTGTAGAAAATATGTAAACTCATCATTAGCAAAATTCTTATATACAAACCATTCACAGAAGAATACATTTTGTATTATTTTCACTGTGTTATATCTACCTATACCCATGTTTGAAGTACCTTATATCAGAATTCAAATAAGCAACGGTAGGACAATCCATATTAGGTCATTTCATGTCTGTCACTGTAGTGGATACCTCCATGTTTATGACTGAAATATGACTATAAGATGAGAGAATTTTTGTTTGAATTGTTCTTCATTGCGAGAGCTGAGAGAGAGAAGGTTCTTTCTACATCAGAAAGTGAAAAATGTGGTATTTGGAAGGAGGTTAGGTTTAAAAATAGACATGAGACCTTAAGGAAAGGGAAATGCTTGTTCTGTAACCTAGAAACTGAAATCCCTAAAGAAGTATCCGCTACAGCAAGACCTGAAAAGAAAAAGAATTTCAAAAAATCCAGTGAAATAAGCTGAAAATTTTGCTAATAAAAACCCATAAAATACAAATGAAGTGGTAATCACAGGTAGTGACTTTGGTCTAAAGCACTTATTCATGTGGTCCTTTGTAGCAAGGTATTCTGTTTGGAGATAAATTTTCATAGTTAAAATTCAAAGTTAAATTTTCAAAGTTAAAATAACTGTCTCTGGAAAATGTAAGAAATAGGATTTATAAATACTTAATGTAACTGCATTGCATGTGTACCTGAGTTTTGTGGCAAGAATTCCAACTGTACGGTTCTGGGGCTTTCTGTATGTTAGAAAATAGGTCATTTTGCTACTGTTCTTTACTTAAGATGTTACAGAGGGCACATGATTTTAGTTAGTAATGTCAAAAATCAACCCTTCCTGTGTTTCCAGTAATGCCAAATGGAGCTCAGTACATAGAATTTGTCAGTAAAATTTGGCTGGAGTATCTGTCACTTTCAAGGATGTACAGCAGTGTAACGAAGTGCAGAAACCCTCCTTTCCCTTGCACAGCATGTGTAGTGGCCAAATCAAACTTGGCAACCTGTGCACTCGCCTCTGAGTGAATGAAGGCTGTTGACAGATAATGCTAAGAAAGTAAAAGTGTTTAGTGCCTCTCTTTTTTTTTGCATCAACCTTTGCTAAAAACGAAACTGAACAGAAGACAATAAAGGAGGGAAAAAACAGAAACCAGAAAACCTTTTAATCTCGATCAAGGACAGAACAGAAAACAGAGTACTTCATTGCTCTTAAGTCAGGTGAGCCTGATGAGCTTCAGCTGTGCATACTTCAATCTGCAGTTGCAGTTTTTGAGAACATGTGGAGGATTGACAAGCGATCAGAAAAGTGAAATCTGCAAAGCCTGCCTCAAAATAGGGAAAAAGGACAAAGTTTAATTTCAGACTGTACAGTTCAGGAAAGGACTGGATTGTTGGTTTAAAAGCAAACCTGTAGGAAGAGAAATACCTTGTAAAAACACAAAGGATTTATAAGAGATTTGTTTCAGGCCTCTTTTTTTAAGTTTTCTCTTGTCTAAAGGGTTACTTTGTTCCAGGCAATAATAGTAACAACAAAAACCCCTTGGAGTAGAAATTGGAAATAATTTTCCAGATGGCAAGCTATCTTTAATGAAAAGCAAGACAGTCTGACCTGAAAATTCTAATTTTGGCTTGGAACCACTTCACATTAACACTAGAGGTCTTTACAGGCATGTAGAATAAACATCTATGTGGAACAATATAAATGTAATCCTGTGCAAGGGAAAGAGACAGTAAGACTCTCTGATATCCTTTCCAACTCTCGTTTTGAGGGGTGTTGTGCTTTGAGGTCCTTCAAAAGTATATTGATTTAGTGTGAATTTCAGATACTGAACCTACACAATTGAATAACTCACAGACAGATTTGTAGCATTTAGCCAATGAACCTCACACATTTTACTGTCCCTAATGCAATTGTCAGAGACTCACAGATTAATTGTTCAGATTGACTAGCAAACAGTGTCATTTTAAAAACATTTGAAATTATGGAGAAATGCGTGGATGGTCATTAGGTCAGTGTTATAAAATGTGCTTACATGTGCTGAATGTCAGTTTCATGATGAATAAATGTTCTAAGAAGCTATGTTGTGCTGCTAAACCAAGATGTTATTGCATGACTTTATTTACAGCTAAACACTATTCCAGCTGACTTGCATTCAGCAACCGAATTACAGGAAGGAGGAAACAGTTGAACCTATATAGATAGTCTTTAATAGGAAGTGAAGAAATTACTTGGGCAGGTCAAAGATTAATCTTACAATAGCTAGCACGATTGTTGTCAGTAAGGTTTTCTGTTTCAGCTGTTTTTCTGAATTAGTCCAGTACATGGAGTTACTTTAAAATTAAAGACAAGGTCTTTCATTCTTACCTTATATATTATGTGAGTTTCTTTATATTTTCTGCACATTTCTAGTAGTCATGCTGACAATCTAACACCACGCAAAATAGCTCCAGAGCTAGTTAATAGTATGGTTCAATCCATATATAGGATGGTCTACAAATGTATAAATGTAAACTATTTTCTTAAAATTCTCTTGATGTTTTGATTTTTAAGCACTTGATGACAGATTTTCTTCATAATGGATAATAATTGGGGTAAGATTTGTTTCTGTTGAGAAAATATATCTCTATTCTGCTCACTGAAATCAGTGGTCTGATTTGAAGAATATCATGCTTTATTTTTTATGCTCATAGCTATTGGCTTGTGTATTGACAGTTCAAACTTACAAAACCAGGTTGTATCGTTACTCAGCTTTACTTTTCCTCGCTAGATGGGCCCTAGGCATTTGTTTTAGCTATCTACAAATGCTTCTGTTCTCACTGTTTTTTTCTGGGCTTTCTATTTAGCTTTGTTTCCACCAAGAAATACTGAGTGAAGATAAAAATCAAGAAACTAATATTGTGCTGTTCACATGATCTTACTACACAAATCTATGCCACAGTAATTGAACAATTCCTCAAGTCAGGATTTCCTGGTATGGGTTAAAAATCTTCTGGACTATGTCAAACTTCATATATCAGAAAATGCATTAGAAAAGAAAAACCCCAAACCCAAAACAAAACAAAAACCCCAAGCCCTCAAACAATCCAACCAAAACCCAACAAACCAACCAAACAAAAACTCCCGTAAAATAATCCACAAATGCCAAGCTAACACAATTTCTCTTGAATAAGTTGTAAGGTAGATGCCTATTTTATTCAGTGGACACAACTGCAGGGTAAGGGCACACTGCATCTGATTCTGGTTAACACAACTGCAAGTCACCAAAAAAATATATCAGTATTAAAAGAAGTACTGCTGGCTATCACTTTTTCCTGAACTTCAGGACCCTTACATTTGCTTTCCTTGTTGAATTAAGTGTGGGGTAACTCAAGAACCTTTGTCAAACACAGTGCAGTTCCATAGGTCAATAGAAATAAATAAATAAATGCAGGCAAGTAGAAGATTCTGAGGTTTATGTCAAGGTAGCAGAAGTCTGGATTCAGGTTCTGTTTAAATGACGTTTATCCAATAATGAAGACCAGGCAGAATGATAAATGTGCTTCAGTGTGTCTGTGCTGAAATAGGTTTATAAACAAGCACCTGCCATAAATCACAAAAACAGCTTTGTCAGAAGTAACTAGAGACCAGATGCATCTTTATAATTACCTGTGACACCCATTGTCCTGCTTTCATATCCTCTATTCCTCAGTTAGATAATCTGTTTTATTTTACTTGTGGTTTCAATGATTTGCGTTCTATTTTGAAACATGGGCTTATGCCTGGGAAGCTTCTCAAGAAAGTCTCTGACAATTGCATTAGGGACAGTAAAATGTGTGAGGTTCATTGGCTAAATGCTACAAATCATTTATACAGGAGAGAAGATGAAAGTACTCGCTAGTTCTTTCACAAGAACTTGGACAAACATTTTCTCACTTTAGTATTTTTATGTGCTTAGTTTCTGGAGTTTGTTCAACAGGTAGGAGAAACTTCATACTTGTTTTCCTTGGCTGCCTCTCATATTCACAGTCAGTGTTATGATGATGGTCTCAACTCACAAAGCTTATTTTCATCTGTATTCAGTAACAAACTGTAGCACTCGTGTAGATTTTTGTTCCTTGTGTTTCCTTTGAGTTAATCTTGTCATTTGAGACTAATTGGCTGTTTGTGATTCCAGCTAAATGGTTATTTCTGGTTTAGCTTGGAGAGTGCTAGAATGAGTTCTGTCTCCCTCCTAGTCTTTGCTAATTTTTCTACCTTATTGTGTTATAAGGCATCTAGAAATGGCATTAATGCAAACAATGTTAGGCTTAAAGCAGGCATCATGAAGGAAAAGAGATTAAAAGAAAATGGAATATAAAAGCTTGGAGGTAAAAGCTGATTGAATTTGACTTTTAAAAATGTTTTTGTATTTCCTACTGTGGCTATTGTGCTTAGCTGATGCACAGTCACAGTAATGTGTTCCTTCATATTGGTTTATAAAAGAGCCTTGCAGTAATCATGGAATAGAAAGCACAGAGCTAGACAATAAGCACATCTGCTCTCTAGTCAGCCCATTTAATTTCCCTTTCAAATACAATTGTTCACCTGCCATGCTTATTAAATACAAGCATACTGTCTGTATTTGAATACACTGTGCCACTTCAGCACTCTGTACCTGTTGCTTTGCCATTACTGATGCAAGTTGCCTCTAAGGATGATTGTAAGAATATGAATGTATGGTCTTTTACTTACACTACTGTCCACAGTTATTTTCTGTTTTTCTTCTTATTTCTTACTGCTATGGTCTGCACCACGTCATTTAATCTGCTGGGTTTACATTTTAACTACAGGTTCAACCTCACAGAGCCTACCACACATCTAATATTAAAATGCATTTTTAATAAATCCATAACTTCTGGTCACCTTAAGAGACTACCTTCACACAGAGGGATTCATTATCCTCTGTAATCCTTGTTATTACATGTTATATAGTGATGGGATTATTGCTGTTTGACTCTTCTTCACAACAGGATTGAGAGAATCTCAAATACTGATAGTAATAAACATGATCACATGTAGCCTAACAGGGTTGCTGCAATGAAAGAAGCTGACAAAATCCTGTATCTCATCTGTAATGCAAGTAGCACTCTTACAGAGAGCCACTTCCCGTGACAGATTATTCCTGCCCAGTGTTTATTTCTGTTAAAAAAATTTTCTCTGTTTCTTAAAAAAATAATTCATCTCCAGGGTAATCTATATGATCCTCTCCTTAAAAAAGGAACATAAGGAAGAAATAGAGCAATTTCTTCTGCAAATTCAACCAAATTACCTGTGACAGAACCCGTACAGGCACAGTTCGTAGCAAAGTGTCATGACCATAGTCTGGCCAGAGTATAGAAGGATTCATCCCAGCTGTGAGTGTGAGCCCACCTTTACAAATCCAGTACAGTGAAAGACCTATTTAGTTTCCTGTCTTTTATGCAAGTTCCTCTCAGATGCTTCCTTACCAATAGCAAAATGCAGTCTTTTTAATTTCCCTCTGAAGAAATCATCTTTAAGTACAGAAGATAAGTTAGCAGTTAATCCAATGAACAATCAGTATTGATTCACTTTCAGAATGGGTCTCTGGCTGATGTAGAAAAACCACAAGTACTAGTAGCCCTTTTGTTTCTATCCTTCCTAAATTAATGTTCATTTGGAAATGACCTTAACTGAGTGTTTATCATAGATACACATCCAAAGCTTGAACTTACATTGCATTACCTTCTTCTTGCCTCAAAATTTCAATGATGGAATGCAGGTTATGAATATATTAGTAAAATGAATGTTGCCTGACCATTAGCTACAACTTATCCTTGAGTGCATCTGAGAAATAATATCAACACGTAACTTTAAAGGTTGAGCAGTGAATAGCATTCCGTTTTGATTTTGGCTTATTCAAATGCAGGTTTGCTTTCAAATTTGCATATGCTTCTATTTCTGGTTCTGAAAACTGGCTATCTAATTTAACATGCAGTATACATACCCTGAACTTTCATTTCCAACACAATGAAATAACATGATGATCTCACTCTTAACTACTATTTAGAGGAAGAGATGATCTGTTTGGTAAAAGATCCTCCATTGTCTTTCCCTCAAATCAATAGTGCTTTATTCAGTGCTGTCACCAGTTTTGTCATACCAGTTCCAGTGTTACACCAAGACTGCTCTAAATTGGTTTGCAGAATGTTAATGTGACTACACATAACCTATCTCCCACATGTCTTTGTAATAAACACATAAATGTATTGGCTTTCGCATATCATAAATGTTGCTCTGTGGATATAACTGTAAAGTTAGCAATGAATTGTGATAAGCACATAAATGTATTGGCTTTTGCAAATCATAGGTGTTGCTTTGTATAACTGTAG
>JANHGB010044405.1:4431-18953 GCA_026283785.1 Coracopsis vasa
TCCTCCAAACAGCATGTGTTAGAGACCTAGAGTAGAGGATGTACGCACTGCAGTGACTGTGTTTGCGTGGAGAGACAGATGTTTCATTGCACCAGTCTCTAGAGTAACTGCATTCCAAAAATATGAAAATACAAAGTTGAATGCAAAAGCCAACACATTTCCCCCCAAATTATACCATCACCCTTTCTTTTCTTGGGAAGGGATCACAGGTTCATAGGCAAGGAGATATTTGTAGAACTTTCCAGCTGATGCTCCCTGACAGCAGATGAGGGTACCAGAAATATGTGGTCCACTGGAAGGAGCAGCTATCTCTCTCAGTAGGAAGAGACATGCTTGGTTCTTTTTCCTGCTATATTTAAATCATGGACAGGGAATACCTATTTTAAGACATCCTGTGAAAAGTTGATGGTTGGGGAATACGATTGATGAAGATGGAAGTACTGACATAACCAAGGTAGTGTGGCCGAGCGGTCTAAGGCGCTGGATTAAGGCTCCAGTCTCTCCGGGGGCGTGGGTTCGAATCCCACCACTGCCATGAATGTTTTCTAGGATGGAGTAATGCTTGGCACATCCTGGGTTGCATCAAATAGTCAACAAAGTTGATTAATCATTGGTGGCCTCATTGCTCTCTACAGCTTTGTGAGGCAGAGGAAGTCTTCTCCTTTGAATGCGGTGATGAGAATGCATTGGGAGTGGTTCAAAGCCTGCCCAGAGGGAGGTTTGGACATTAAGAAGTGTTTCTTTACTGAGAGAGTGAGACAAACTCTGGAGCTTTCTAGAGAGGTGGTCAATGCCCCTTGCCTGTTAGTGTTTAAGAGGCATTTAGATAACGCTCTTAGTAACCTGCTTTAACTTTTGTTCAGCCTGAAGTAATCATGCAGTTGAATTGTGTGCCCATTGTATGTTCCTTCCAAAATAATTAGTCTATTCTCCTCTAATTTTGTTTTCATCTCTCTTCACAATCAAATGGATTAAGCTTTCTGACCAGATTGCATTTTTCATGATGCACTACAGTTACATGACCCCAGTGAATCATTGGAGAGGCAGCTTGTTTTGGGAACTGAGGCCACAAGGGGAAATGGAAAGCAACTCAGATATGCTTTCCATGAATCATTAGAATAGAAACAGATTATTTTTTTCAGCTGAAGGTATTTAGGTGTTTCACTGATATAAAAAAATAGTGCCTCCCAAACTTCATCTCCTGACCCTGCAAAGTCAGTTTTGTCTTTATTTGCTTTAATAAAATGATTAGTGACCTCTGAGTAGTGCATGTAGTTAACACAATAAACAGAACTATGGTTTTGAGCAACATAGAGGTAAAGACGATTTTAGTTCTCCCTACTTTCCTTTCTCAAGAAAATCGCATTTTCTAGCCTTTTCTGATTCATCTGTACTGTGTTTACTTCCTTGTTAAAGAGACATTGTGAGTAAATTAACACTTAGTGCTGACTCATCATTTAAAAATTTCACCAGCCCCTGCTTTATTTTGGGAGTGGCTCTACTCAGCTGTGCAGTAATAGGTGCTTCACACAGATATTCAGGAAATGCTGTCTTTACAGCAGCAGTGCCCATACTGCAGTATGCTAAGGTTTGGTATGCATGTTCTGTGTCATGAAAGTACATGAACAGGTTGTTCCATTCCTTTGGCATAGGTATATACCATATATAATGTCATATATAATGTGTTGTGAACAATGACAGAATATTAATATTTTGAATTTCTAGCCCACACAGATCGCTAATCTTAACTCTTGGGCACTTATGACTTTACTGCATGCTAAAAGTAAGAGAAGGGAGGAAATCCTCTGCTGATAGAAAATTAACTGCTAAAATCAAAACCTTTTCAAGGCTCACAGATGAAAGCAGCAATAATATGCCAGCAAAAGCTTAATTTATTTTAATTTTTGACAGGCTGGATCGATGGGCTGTGGCCAATGGTATGAGGTGCAACGAGGCTCAGTGCTGGGTCCTGCACTCAGGTCATGACAACCCCATGCAATGCTACAGGCTTGGGGAAGAGTGGCTGGAAAGTTGTTTGGTGGAAAAGGACCCAGTGGTGCTGAATGACGGAGCTGAATATGAGTCAGCTTGTGCCCAGGCAGCCAAGTCAACATCATCCTGGCCTGCATCAGAAATAGTGCAGCCAGCAGGGCCAGGGCAGTGATCATCCCCTGTACTCAGCACTGGTGAGGAAACACCTTGAATCCTGTGTTCATTTCTAGGCCCCTTACTACAAGAAAGACATTGAGGTGCTGGAGCAGGTCCAGAGAAGGGCAACAAAGCTGGTGAAGGGTCTGGAGCACAAGTGTGATGAGGAATGGCTGAGGGAGCTGGGGTTGTTTAATCTGAAGAGAAGGCTAAGGACAGACCTTATTGCTTTCTACAACTACCTGAAAAGAAGTTGCAGTGAGGTGGAGGTCGGTCTCTTCTCCCAAGTAACAAGTGGTAGGATAAGAGGTAACGACCTCAAGTTGCATCAGGAGAGGTTTAGATTGGATATTAAGAAAAGTTTCTTCAGAGAGAGGGTGGTCAGGCATTGGAACAGGCTGCCCAGGGAAGTGGTGGAATCATCGTCCCTGGAAATGTTCAAAAACCGTGTAGATGAGTTCCTCAGTGACACGGTTTAGTGGTTGTCTTGGCAGTCCTGGGGTAATGGTTGGACTTGATGATCTTAAAGGTTATTTGCAATCTAGTTGATTCTATGATTCTATGAATACATAAAGGGTGAAAACTGTTGTTTTATGAATATTAGTATTTAACATTATGAGCAGTTCACAGCATGCCCATCTGGGCCTAACATTCTCAATGTTTAAATATCATTCAGCAGTTATGGAACTCTCTGAAAATGTTCTTCTCCTGCTGACTCTAAAAATGTATTTATTATTTGGCTCTTTTATTTGTAACTTTAGGTATCAGTAGTACATCTCTACATTATGGCTTATCAGATCAGGAAACACCTGTTTGGAAATAGTTTCTTTTTTAACAGCGTTCATCAACTTCTTTGGGATTCATAAAGCTAACAATTTGTTGTTTAAGTCCGAAATTTTCAAAACAGTAGACATTTAGATCCCAGATTTTTACCAGCTCAGCATACGTGTCAGCCATCTCTTAACTAGACTGAAATGGAGTTATGTATTTAATTCCAATTTCTAAACATCATAGACACATAAAATCAAAAAGGAAATTGTGATCACCTACCCTGACTTTCTACACAACTTTCCTGTCCTGGTTTCAGTTTAAGTGAGAATATTTCTCATAGGGAAATAATTAGTCTTGATTTTCATAATTTTAGTGATGAACTGCCAATTCAACTTTTGTAAACTTTTCCAGTAGTTAATTTCTCAACTTTAAATTATGCAGAATTTTTGTGGTTTCAATTTCCAGGCAGTGGGTTCTGTTATAATTTGCTTTAGTAGACTGAAAAACCTTCTCGTATCACATACTACTTCACTACAGCAATACCAAGACAGAAATCCACAGAAGCCAACAGCCAACTTAGCCTACAGACACAAATCCTCTCTATATTTCTTTTGTTTTCAACAGACTCTTTCTCAGAGGTAGTTTCAGAACAGGACTGGGGCAACAGTCCAACATTTTTCCATTTATGACTGCATGATCCTAAAGGGATTAGCTTCGTGAATACTCCCACTCTCTTTTTCCCCAATACCACCAACAGTCTTGAGGCTTTTCTTTGAATCTTCTCCAACATAACAACCTACTTCTTAAATTAGGAAGTTAGGTATTTTAATAAATATTTATTTTTTTAAATTAACAGATTTTGGCTGTATTCTTTGCTCATATTTACCTAATTATCCAGTAATATCTCTGTCAAAGAGGCATTGTCTACTCATTGTCTACTAGAGCTTTATCTCTACAGCCCAGCATTCTTTGCTCCAAGGTGTATGCCTTTTTATTTTTCTGTGTTAAAATGTATGCTGTTTGGTATTTAATTGTTTAAAAAGTAACATGGTGTCCTTTCTGGACATTATTGAGCATTCCTTGTTCATCTCCAGCTTTATTGGTCATTTATTTTATTCCAAGTCTCTCAAGATGTTAAATAATGTATGGCCAATTAAAAGCCAATCGTGTTGCACCTCAGTGAAAGCACAATCGGTTCTGATCACCTGCTTAAAATTATTGTTTGAATCCTGTGAGTTTTCAGTTACCATGTTCCATGTGGTTAGATATCACTTCAGCTTCTTAATCAACTTTAGCTTGTCATAGCAAGTAAATTAGCTCCCAGAAATCAAGTAAATCACATCATTAGTGCTGTGGACTAACCCCAGGAGGCAGCTGCTTTATTATTATTATTATTATTATTATATGGGCTACTCCTGTAAAATGTCCATAAAATATCCATAAAACGGTTTGAGTTATTTTAGTCCATGACTTTGGACAATGGTGACAGATCAAGAACTGGGAGGTAATAAGACAATATTAGGTTCAAGATTACTTAGGTTAGATGACATCAGCTCATTTGGGTGTGACAGTAGTCATGACAAAGAAAAAGATCCTTGAATAGATGTGCCAGTAGTTGTGGGTACCAACCAAGTTGGGGCTTACTGCTGTTTACAGAAACAAATTTAAGAATTTGTTGATTACCTATGAATTAGCAGCAACTGCAAATAACAGCTTCCACGTTTATTTGACCTTTAGAATAAACACCATCAAATGAGTACCTACATAGATCAGCATGGTAACAACTTCTGAACAGACTTTTACATCTCAATTATTTTATCTTGATTTAAATTTCTCCTGGAGAGCCTAGTAGAAGATAGTAATTGTTCTTGTAGAAAACTAAAGAATATTTTTTTTTTTTGTGGATAAAAGTTGTGGATAAAACTTTGGAATGGAAAGTTTTCAAATCCCAAAATAGATCAGGAACAGTTTCAGTGTTGTATTGTCCATTCAAACTCATATAAGTGACATTGTTTTGTGTAAGTATCAGCTGTATAAAGCAGCTCTCTGATCCACAGCTGTCAAGGGACCAGCAGTATCAGATTTTATTTTCAGAAGCTGTATTATTGATACAATTGATTTTAGAAGAGCTTTCATAGGTTGGCAGAAGGCAGATAGTACTTAACAGAATATTGTCACTAGCATTCATAGAAATCATAAAATATTTTTTGATAAATTCTTTTTTAAAACTTTTAGACAAAGATTCCCAGGCTGATGTAACATGGTTTCTTTCAAGTACTGTTCCTGTAATATTACCCTCTGTCCACAGTATTGTCTTTTTCCTTTTATTTCCTCCATGATTACCTCACTGCAATAGCACCATGTCCTTCTCATTGCCCTTCTTTTCATCCAGTGCCTCCAGTGCTCCAGAATACATCATTTTTGTGTGTCTGCACACTTAGTTAGATTTATAGTGATATCCACTTTTAAAGGTTAGCCACCTTTCAGCATATGTAGTGTTATGTTCAAAATCTTGTTATTGTGGAAATAGAAAACAAACCTTACATATGCATAAAGCCATGAACTTATTGGACACATTATGGAAAGCTTAACAAGCTAACCATTATTAATCCAGATCTAATCATTAAAGAAAGAGTAATAATGAAGTTAAAATTTTTTTACACACACTTCTTAGTTTCTACCCCTATTCCTTGTGTTATGCTCACCATTTCCTTTCTCCCCTGGGTCCTAATATTGGTGGGTTTAACCTACTATGGGTGCTGGTTGGGGGGGTGTTATGGAAAGTGCTATTGCAAAAACTAGTGTGATGTTGATAGTTCCTTCTAAGTAATTTTTGCATGTTTGCTTAAATGTTTTTACATCTTTCTCTTTCTTCATTGGTATGAATTGGCTCCACATTACAACCAAACTTACTATGCATGGTGTCTTTTCTGTGTGTTTGATATCGTGCCTTTTTTCTGCTTGTTACCCCTGAAACCAGTTTTGTCCACCTTCAGGTTTGCATCTCTATAACTGATTGTTGGTCAGATGGTTCCAGCTGTGAGGCCCCAGTGCCAAGAATGTGCTCCATCTCTTACCTTATGTCTGGGTTTCATTTGGGATAGAGTTAATTTCCTTACCAGTCCTGCACCCCCTCATGTCAAATTCTGTCCCCAGCTTTCAGACTGCTGCTCTTGTGTCAGTTCTCTATGTTACACAGAATAATTACTTACTACTCTTATTGATATAAAACTATGCTTGTACCACACAAAGATAAAAGAGTTAAGAGGAAAATATATCTTGCCAGATCTAACAGTCTGAAAGAGGTAAGGCTGCAGTAGCTCCATGCCCCAAGTCTAACAAGTAAGGAGGCTGAAAATGTATTTCCACTAGGTGCCTGCACACTGAGCAGAGATATACATCACATATATATATGTGTTTGGCCACACAGATAACAGACAGAAACACAGAACACTTGCACAAACACAGGTAACAGCAATGGTCCCATCCTGCTCTGCTCTCTGACTGAGAAGGATGGAGACGTTAGTGGGAATATATATCATATCTATATATACACGTACAGTGTGAATCCCTCCAGCAGCTGGCCACATATACCCAGCCTGTCCAGTCGCTGTCCCTGGATCCCAGTTTCTTCAGTTGTTGGCAGCTGGACATAAAAACATGCAAGGTCACAGCCACATTCCAGTTGATGGTACAGATCATGACTCACAAACACATACACGGAGGTGCCTATGACTCCCTGGTCCAATAGCCAGCCTCCCTGTGCTCTCACTCTTGGATACACTGGCACTCTCATGCCCAGATTTGGCCCTCAGACACCCACAGTCACCCCTTGATCCCCAGCCACTTCCTGCTGCTCATTCAGCTTGATCTTCACTGGTGATCACACACTTGCCTGCACAACCACACTCACTCCAGTCACTGGCACTACAGACCCCATACATGTGCATGAACATGGGTCAAGAGCCCTTTATTGGAAAATAATTGAAGGAATTTAATAAGAAGACAGAACAGACCACAGTGATCAGGCACAAGGCATGACCAGACAAGCATACTGACCAGCCCCTGCTTACATGCAAACAGACTCTTCTATTCCCTCATCCTTCTATCTCCTATACTTGTTTCTTCCCAAATTGCCTAAATCCTTCCCTTTTCCTACCTTTGGTTCCTCCCCTAAACATTCCTTAATACATCCTGTGCAATAATCACAGCATGCTTTTTTCCTGCCTCCCATACTGTGTCCTGTGCCCCTCAGCAGGAGCTGCCCTTTAGTTCAAAAGGTGACTGGTCCCAGTCGTGATGGGTTTTACACCTGGACAAAAGGGCTGAGGCTCTGCTAGGACAGCTCTGGGAGGTGCCCAGTTGGGATGTCCTTCCCTTTGAGTCCTTAATTTGTGTTTCCCATCTGCTTTCCCCATTTTTCTCCTGTTCTTTGGAGTGGTAGAGATCGGCTTTTAATGGGCTGATGGATCTCTGGCCATGGGTCTGGGAGTAGCCAGCAGAGCTCCCTCACCCCATTGTAGCTCTGTGTTCCTTTGTGAGTGTGCAGATAAGCTTTTATCACACAGCCTAAAAAAAGTACAATTGCAGACACCTGATCAATTACAGAAATTGCCATCATAGCTAAACCAAGTGAAATAAAGCTGTAAGTAGGTCAAGAGAAGTTGAGACACAGCAAACTTGCCAGGCCTCAGTCCTGAGGTCTTACATACTCCAAGGAGTGTACAAAGCTTACAGACTGCTACTATCAATGGCTCTGCTGTATTACAGGGCTATGTAGTTCCTGCTGGCAGTTAGCTGGTGTACTAAGTGACACTTCAGAGTCATTTGCTTTAGGCCACAGGAGACTTGATGGCACGTTTGGAAGCTGTGCTGCCATGTTTTCAAGAGCACTTGAACTAGATGAGCTAAAGCTGGCTCAAGCATGTGTGAAAAAGCTGAGGTAAAATTACACATCTCAATTGCTGGTTAGATGCCAATTTATGAAAAAGAAATAACTAATATACCTTATTAGACTGATTCTATGAAATATCTGTATGTTACCTTGAAAATACAGACAGCAGGTAATCTACCAGAGTAAACTGGAAGAACTGAACTGCAGTCACCTTTCCATTAACAGAGCCAATAAAATCAATGAAGCTGTGCCAAGTTTGACCAGTAGGCAACCTGATTTGAGATGTTAAAATATACAATATATCAATGAACAACTAATCACCTTATTTAATAATAATGGAAAAGTTGCTTCCTGCCATTGGACAATACCTTGGATAAATTAAAAATAGGTCATTTGCTATGACTGCAATAACATATACGTTAATTATTAAATATGGCATTTTAGAATCTTTTATTTGAATTTTTCCATTTAAAAGCATTTCTAGACGCTTAAAGAAAAGGGAATAACAAGGACATAAATGGCAGAATTCTCTTTGACTAATTTGCTACCTAAGAAGATTATAGATCCCTTTGTGATGCAGGTTTTTTTATCTGTAATTTCTATAGGTATAAAATAAATACATACCTTTTCCAGTTAAGTCTTTTTCTTAGTTTTCTACATGTTTTCCCTTACAAACCTCTGAACCTATCAAGCAACTTAAACTCAAGTGGAAAGAGGGTCTTAGGTCTCAAAAATAATGAATTCTTAGAATGTCTGTGAACTTTGGTATTTGGAAACACCTGATATGTGCTACAAATGTTTTGAAGACTGAAGCATAAGTGCATTATTGCACAATGGGAAAGCCACAGAGAATTCACACTTACAAATGTCTGTGGCGAGCAAGAAAAAAATTAGGTTAGAACCTGTAATCTTTCTCTCAGTGCTAAGGTCAGTCAGCCATAACTCACAATTGGTAAGAAACTGGGTTTATTCTATTGAGGTGGTCATGAAACTTCTACTCCACACTGCGCTAAGTCTGTGTACATATTCATTTTGGACTTCACAGAATGAAACTTCCTTGAGTAGAGATTGAATTCCCTATGATGTGTTATTTTCATAAGAGTTTACCAGCCTTGCAGGTAAAGACCAGTTTTCATTCTGCCTTGCCTCATCAATTGATTTATGCCATACAATAGCTTCTGTAAAAGTAATCAATCCTGAGTCTCCCACAGCCTGGATTAAACTCATAGTCCACTTAGTTTCCTTGTAGGAGGACCTCAACCAGTCTTCCTCAATCATCATGTTCATTTTGAAGGTGACCTCAATAACCTTCATTTTCAAAGACCTACACCATTGTGAATAATGACTTGAAGGATTTAATCCTTTTAGTCCTAAGAAAAAAGTGTGGCTTCTGTGGGATATCAAGATTTGAGATATACCTGTTATCTTGATATCCCACCATCATTTGTGGTTCTGTATCTTAATGCTATAGCTTAACGCATAGCTTAATGCTATACCATCATAAACACCTCACAGTCACAACCAGGGGCAGTTCCTTTTACTCATACTTGGCTCCCCATCTCATGACAAGGAGATGTATCTGGAGAATTTTGTCACTGATTTCAAAAGGGGCAGCATTTCTACATGGTGTTTTGAACAGAAATTGATTATCCCAGGTTTCTGACTTAGTAAGGGGATTGAGAGGCAATAGCTTGATTATGAAGAAGGAAAATCTACTCTATATTTCTGTTCCATATATGGAAAAATATATTTCATTCTATGTTGCAGTAAAAAAGTAGGCAGAAGTTAGAGGGAAGATTTTTTCTTTGTGCTTTCCCGGAAATTTCAATTATTCATTGCCCTTTGGAATATAAAATTGTAACTAAGCATAAGGGATTTGAGCAGGAAAATCTAAACATCATTTACACTTTTTTTGATCTGAAAAGTCCTAGTGTTCATTTATGAGCTGCAGTGAGGTTCTCAAACGTCATTAATCACTACAGATGACTACAAACACGTTAAATCTTTTAAGCACCTGTTTGCTTATCAAATGCTCACATGGTAAGCTACCCTCTGGTTCATGTAAGTACATTAGTTTTAGAACATATAATTAGCTTACAATAACTGTACTTGTACTAATTACCAGTTCCCTGAAAGAAAGAACTGAATCCTGTTGAGTAATGGGGGTGGCTGCAACCTGAAAACAGAGCTTCTAGACTGAGCAACAGGGCTGGATGACTCAATGTAAAATGTTTGTCTTATTTCTGGTAAGCCCGGTTCAATTCCACAGTGAGCATTTAAGTGAAATAGCTTGATTTTTGGTGCCATCCATCAATCACAACAAAACACCACCACACATAATTTATCACGATTTGTCTTTTCTGAAGAGAATTTCAGGATAGAAATAGCATAAAGACCAAATTATTTCTCACTCAAATGGGTTGCACTGTATTTGAGGATGTGGTATTGGACAGAAACCTCAATATGAAGCTCTCTGCCAAAGCACACATTAGAGTGCTCACTTTGCCAGAAGTATTTAGTGGCAATACCATTTATTCCCCTTTTTTGGGATGATAGGGTTTCATTCTATCCTTCAGAATGGTTAAATTAATTAAACAAAAAAAGAAAGATATGATCAGGTAAGTTTACCCAATGTGTGATGAGACGATTATTTCACTAGGAGATTTCTGTGCCTGGTATGCTAGCTTCATAATAAAGGCACAGGAAAATTCTTGACCTATATAAATCAATATAATTTTGCTAGAGCTATACATATTTCTATCATCTCTGGGCAAGCTTGCAATTCATAAACTACCCTAAATCCAAATCTAGTCCGAAGGACTTTGTTCTGGTGGCGTACTACTGAAAGAATACCATGGGAGAGATCAAATGTCATAAAGTCAGAGAATCATAGAATGGTTTGGGTTGGAAGGGACCCTAAAGATCATCTAACTCCAACCCCCTTGTCACAGGCCAGGACACCTTCCACTAGACCAGGTTGCTCTAAGCCCCATCCAACTTGGCCTTGAACTCTTCCAGGGATGGGGCAATACTGATCAGCCTTTTTCATATTTTCCTAATTCTTTGTGTACATCACTGTTCATACTTGTACATAATCCTACCAGATAAAATACTTTTAAACTTAAACATTATTGTAGAACTAGAATACAGTATCATGTTGTAAACTAGAAATGTAGTTGCTTCAAAACATTTCTGCCACAGCCATACTGTAAAAGCAACCCAAGTCAAACTACATTTATAAACCTTAAGTTTTATTACCTAAAAAAACCTGAAAATTTTTTTCATAAGGTTTTGCTTTATTTTCTGAAATAGCTTTTCATGTCACAAGATTCAGAAATCTGAAAACTGAGATACAGTCACAATGCTGTACAGTCATTTTACTGAAGTTAGTTAATCAGTAGAAATTTTAACAATGCCTGAGAAACACAGGAATATTTCAATGGCAGTAGATATCTTCCCATCCTTGTCCTTATTTATCTGGAAACTGACTGCTCTCATTTCATTTGGAATACAATCTGGACTGATTGTCCAGATGTCAATTTGTTCCAAAGGATATGATAGAGCATCATCATAGAAGGTGAATTGTAACAAATCTAGAATGTTTAATACAGATTGATTGGGTGGAATGTGTTTCTGTTTAATCTGGTACTGCCTGAAGAGTTTTACAAAAAGTCTTAGAAGTTAAAGTCCTACAAGTAGCTGACTAAAATATGTGCTGCTGAGGTGAATGTATAAAGGGACAGATTGAGAAAAGAGATTTCTGGTGAATTAAAACTACTTTTAAACACATCTCAAAAAAGGACTAAACTGTGCAGGAATACAAAAAATATTGACATCCTGAATCTAAGACATTCCTACTTTAACCCTTCAAATTTTAGGTCCTAAACACCTAAACTGTTAAGAGAGTTTTTAAGCTCAGAGTGTAGAAAAAATATAAAGTCAAAGGGAGAGTGGGAGGAAGTTCACTCCTTTATATACCTTCCAGTCTCCTCCAGGCATTCAACATAAAAAACCACATTACTTTACATCCTTCACTGTCTTCAGACAGAATCACATTCAAGGATTTGATTTGAAGCTTACCCGTTGACCCTACTAAATCAAAGGCTATGCCTTAGAATTAATGCTTGTTCCCAAAAATCCATGACAAAATTTTTTGTTTAATTGCATGTGTACTATAGTTTGACTTTGAAAAGTACTTGCAAGTGAAAGGAAACCTGTCTTCTCAACCCCTTAAATTGGTGTCAGTTCAACTAATGGGCCAGTTAATTAACTAATGGGTGTGATTTACAGGCCTTCTCCTGAGGTAAAATGGATTAAATATATCACTTAATTGCCTCCTATGGATTGACAGAGTTTATTGGTGAGCCTAACCCAAAAATTTCTTGAAAAGCATTTCCATTGGAGGAACATCAACAGGTACAGAAGAGGAACAAATGGGACATGTGGTAATTCTTCTAAAACATTAATGTGTTTCTCCTTAGTAAAACTTGATGTAAAAAATGAAAATTACTGCCAAATGTGATGACAATTCATCTAGATTTTAGTATGTTTTTGTTGAGAAGGGAAGACTGACCTTTCAAAGCCTTATAACCTGGTTGGAGAATTTTATAGAGCAAATTTAATATTAACTATCACAAATGAGACATCAGAATTATCAGCAATATCGTATAGATTTTATAAGTCTTCTTCACCTTAAGCTACTTCAGACTGGAGTATTTTTTCCTTTGTTATGCAAGGCTTTGAGTGCTACCTCCTTATCCAGACTACAAAATGCATAATTATATTTGAAAAATCAGTTTATTCCTGGATTGATAATAATATACCAAAATTCAGTGAATGCCCCCAAATTTGTCATGAACTATGTGTTTTTAACTATTTATATCTCAGTAGGCATTATATTTGACTCTTAAATAAGACTTTTCTGAGTTCGACTTGAACTGCTTCTGGTACTGCATGGTTTTGATATTGCAAAGATCTTGGGCAACCCGCTGTGGACAAGTGCATGCTGCTGTGTCAGTCTGTTAGAAAGACATTACCTATACAAAAATTTGCCTTCAATGCCATGAGATATAAGAAGGAATTTGAGAAAACTAGGTCAAAGTATTTGCCTTTCTGGTGAGACAAATCCACGAGCTCTTCTCAGCACCATATATCCTGTAGTTCCTCTGCTCGGCCCACAGTAGTCTGGCTGAGGGTTGCTGCTTTTTCCAGGTCTCTTAAGATCACATTCATCAGTTCCAAGACTGTGATTTTTCCATTACTTACTATAGCATTTATTTTTCCAGTTGCATCTTCCTTCGGCCAATTCATGTTACCTTCCTGATGTTTTCAAGTGATACTGCAATTACATTATTTAAGTCACAATTTCCACCAATTGAAAATGAGAAAAACCACTCCTATTTACATTCTCCAGGCTGTTTTTGCAGCCACCTGGTCTGAACACTCTAACATTTCTATTGACTTCTTAAATTTTAGATGACATGATAAAATCTGTATGAAGATCATATTGCTTTAACAATAAACTGAATACAGTAACCACAAAGACATTGTCTTGTAATGTACATCTTTTTAAGTGATACAATTAGACTTTTCAGTTGAACAGGCCTCTTCAGAATTCAAGTTTTTATCAACCCCCCCTCCCATATTTCTAGCTTCTGGGTCTTCTGTGTTTTGGTAGTGTATAATTCAGTGGTTTTATTTTAGGTGCATGTGTTATGCTTGAGTGAGTATGCTAAGGCTTGATACAAAAATTCGTTGGCCTTATTTGTTGCATATTGCATGCAGGAAGACCAGATAAATATCTTTGATAGTAGGCTTCAACTTAATATCTCCTTAACCCTTTGTCACAGAACCAATAAATTGAGATCAGACAAAATTTATTGTTCATACTCAATTAAAGCTCCATCAACATTCACTACAGATTCAGGAAATTGCATTGATTCATCACTACACTGTTGACTCAAGAACTAATTCTTAAGGTTTGTAGTCAATGACCTAAAATGCACAATCACTCACCTGACAAAGGAGAGGCTCTCAGCCTCAAGGAGTTTCCTTGGATGGCATCTGGACTCAAGGGGAGAGTCCCTGAATGCAGACTCACTGCTCCAAGGAGGATCAACTGAAAATGGCGCTCCTGCAGGCCTCCATTAATAAGTTAGTTGAATCTGGTCTGTGGTCAAACATGGTCATATATCTGCCCCATTGTCTGAGGACCCCAGCTTCCTCACCTTTGTTACCTGCTGACCACCACTGTGTGAGCATGACAAGAACTGCAAAGGAGGTTTTCGTGGGATTTTGTTGGGTCTTTTATAGGGCCTGATTAGCACCACTGCATCTGCCAAACCCTTCTTATTTAAGAATATTGTGACTGGAGTGACATTCACACTGGATTTAATGAGGATTTTTGACACTGTCCTGCAAGACATTCTTCTCTTTAAATTACAGACATCAATTTGATAGATGGACCACTCAGTGGATAAAGAACTGGCTGGATGGCCACACACAAAGAGCTGTGGTCCATGGCTCAATGTCCAGCTGGACATCAGTAACAAGTGGTGTCCCTCAGGGATCAGTGTCGAGACCGGTCTTGCTCAGCATCATTGTCGGTAACATGGACAGTGGGATTGAGTGCGCCCTCAGCAAGTTTGCCGATAACACCAAGCTGTGTGGTTCGGTTGATACACTGGAGGGAAGGAATGCCATCCAGAGG